>JANPWU010000007.1:3857883-3876603 GCA_024707465.1 Erythroxylum daphnites
GTGAGAGTTATGATCAGTCAAAGTTCGTTTGAAGTTTGACTTTGAGGAAAAAGTTGACTTTTTAATTGAGGCAAAATTTGAGAAAATGATCAACATGAAACTTGTAGCTTCTGTCGAGAGCTTTTCGTGGACATAAAGTTTCCTATTTTTCGATGTCGGGATTGAGAGATATGATTTTCCGAAGATCTGCTTTGTTTTGAAAATGTTATTATTTGTGTATTCTATGCTTCGAGGCTACGCACCGTATGGATTTAGTCGGAATTGGAAAAAAGTGGCTTTACTGAAAGTTTTAGCTTGTATTTCGATCTTTCCGACGCCATAAAGTTTGTAATTTTTCGATATCGGGGTTAGGAGTTATGATTTTTGCAAAACCCGTTTTGTTCTTTGGTTTTCAATTCGACCCTTTTGTAATCTTTTGCTTATAATTCCTTCGTCCGACATCCGATTGATTTGATTACTGAAGCGTTGGATTCCTAGGACAATTAATGTCATTTTATTGAAGAATTATCAATTTTAGGAGATTGAATTAAAGGTGATTGATTTTAATCAAGTGAGTTGAGAAAGTTTCCGAACATGTTTCGGTATTTTGTGAAATTCGGGAGCTGTAGAGATCCGATTGAGTCGATTCTTGAGGCTAAATAAAGTTAAGATATGGGGCTTCAATTATGTGAATGGATCGAATTTTAATTTAGTCCCTAAGGTGGTTGATTTTTGAATCAAAGTAGGGTTAATGTTGAATTTCGGATTTTATGCAGGGCCGTTAGTAATTCGGCCATAACTTCTTCATTTTAGATCTAAATTGAGTACCGTCAGTGGCGTTGGATTCGTATGATCGAGATGAACATTTCTCTAGAAAGAAGTTTGGACAAATTATTTCAAATTGATAGTGCGAATCAAACCGCAAGTAAGCATGACTTTAAGCTTTGAATGAAGGGGTAATTTGGTCATTTGCCCTTTTAGCAATTATATATATATATATATATAATTAGTTAATTGGGAATTAATTAATGAATACATATATATGTGCGTGGATCACGTTGATAGCACAATGAAGCTAAATTGACTTAGTCAAATGTCATGATTTAAGTAGATTTTTAATGGTTCTTAAGCCTACCAACGTTAGCTTCCTATGGCATCTTGAAAAGTTACAAATATATATAAGAGACAAGATAGTAGTGAGTAGTCGTATGGGTGAGTGAAATTGGACAAAAATTGCACATAAGAAAGGATTGTGATGCTTTGTCGTTTTACACATTAGTTAAGTTAAAAAAAATGAAGTCTTAGGTGATTGTTCTAGAACCCACCGAAACTCTAAGCAAAAGAGAGAAGCTTGTCGATTTTTCTAGAGAAGAGGAGAAGCCACGTGAGTTTGCAAAGAAAAGAGAAGGGGGTGGTCGAAATTCTAAGAGGAGAAGCTAGGGTGAAATTCGGCCATCAAAGAAGAAGAGAGGTAAGTTTAGGTTTGCAAGTTCTTTTTCCTTATGTCTTGTGAGAAGTAGTTCACGAAATTGTCAAGAAGAGAGAGAGAGAGAGAGGGATTTCATTTAGGTTGGAGAAGAAGAAGAAGAGAAGAAAAAGAGAGTGAGTTTTCAAGTGGGTTTCAAGTGTTTTCAAGAAGAAGAAAGAAGTTACCATCCATTGGAATCAAAAAGAAAGAATCATGGGTTCATCTCTAGGTAAGGAATTTCGAAACTTATGGTTTTATTGTTTTAGTTTTGCTTTTCTTGCTCAAACATGGTAGCTTGAAGAGAGATTCATGAAAGAATAAGAAAAGAAATGGAAGAGAAGAAAATCTTATTTTTTTGTGGGTTTAGGGGTTTCGAAATTCACTTGGTTTTATTGTTAGGTTTTGATCTTTTCTTGCTTAAATGGTGGTGAAGAATGATTTAATTATGAAAGAACTAAGAAAGAGGAAGAGTTATGGAAGTTGAAGCAAATCAGAATTTTCGTGGGATGTGTATGGGTTAGAGAAATTTCGAATTTTGTTGTTTTACTGGATGAGTTATGATGTTAATGGCTTAGTTAAAGTAGGGGTAAGGTGGTGTTAAAGAAATTTCATGTTTTCTCCATTTCATAAAAATTTAAGCATGGTTAGGTTTTGGTAATTCATGGTTTATGTTAGAGTTTTGTCTTTTTACTTAAGCATAGTGGTTTGAAGAATGGTTATGAAGGAAAGAAGAAGAATACTTGAAGCTTGAAAATTTCAGCATGTGTGAATGGCCCTAAAGTGAAAACTTTTGCTTAGTTTGGAGAGGGGACTTGGTTGTTATGGTTTAGGAAAGGTATTGGTAAAGTTAGATAAATTTTTTTAAGCAAAGTTTCTCATTTCTTGAATTCCAGCATTTGTAATCTTTTGTTAATTAGAATTGTTGAAACTTTGGATTAGGTTTGAGAGGGGATTTGATGGTTATAGTTGAGGAATGATATCGGCAAAGTTAGGAAAGTTTCAATTCAAGTTTTGTCATTCTTGGGAAAATTTCAGCATTGTGACATATTGTTCATTAGGATTTTTATACCTTGATTAAGGTTAAATAAAGCATTTGGGGGTTTAAGAAAATCATATTTGTGTTGGTCTTTTAAGGCATGAGATTGTTGAAAATTTTGATTCAATTGGATAGGTATTGATGCTATTGGTTTAGTTAAAGTATAGGAGAGGTTATTAGGTTGAAAGTCAAAGTTTTCCCATTCTTTAAAAATTTCAGCATTGAGTTCTCTTGGTTAATTGGGATTTTTGTGTTTGATGAAGGTGAATTGAGGCAATTAAGGAAGAGCCAAGGTATTGACCAATGCTAGAGTTAAAAGAAAGGTCTTTGGTCTTAGAAGAAAAGATTAAGAAAATTCAGGTGGGTAGTATATTTATTTCTTGAATTGTAAGCTAAGAATGTGAATTTTAGAAATTCAAGAAACAAAGTGTTTATAAATGATTTTATGAAAATAATGTTTTTGAAAATGCAAGATTTATGAAATGCAAGGTTTGGTTTTCAAATTATTATGATTTAAATGATTTAAAGAAGTAGTGCATATCTTGTGATGAATATGTGATTTAAATGATGATGTGAATGGCATGATATTTTGTTATGTGAATCCATGTGTATATGTGTTTGTGTCATTTATGACACAATATGATAATGTGATTTGAAAAATATGAAAAGCAAGATGTTTGAAAAGTGCCTTCGGGCCATCTGAAATTCCGTTTTGCTTATGTGCTATATGGGTTTGGTAAGGTTCTTTGTGAGTCAGCGCTATCTCTACATGTTTATAGCCTTCTCCCGGCTGCCCGCTAGTGGCATAGGAGTTCCGATCTTGGACTCCCCTCTGTTCACGGCTGCACAAAACCGCTATGCGGGAATGTGCAGTACGTCCTGTTTTGGACCGAACCAAACCAAACCATTTGATGTATCATGTGATTTGTGTTGGATGCCGCGGTATAACCTACAAACACACGCCGCAGTATAACCTGCAAACACCTACGGGTGGGGTGTGGGGTACAACACTAAATCACTTGACGTGTTATGTGATTTTGCTTTTATGACGTGATGCATTTATATTTGAAATCTGTGCATGATTTGTAAACAGTTTGAGAATTTAAGAAATGAGGAAGTAAATTTTCAATTATGAACCTTCGGAAACTGGTTATGACTGTTTTTGAAATAAATGACGATTTTGAGAAATTTTCAAATGGGAAATGTTTGAAAAGTTTGAAAATACAGTTTTCGCTTATGTTTTAATTTATAAATATATTATCCACGAGCTTCCGAGCTCACCCCCCTTTCATCTCAATCTCCAGTTATTCGAGCAGGAGATCGGATGGAAGACGAGCAATGTTTGTAATTATGTGTAAACCAAAAAAAGTGTATTTAGTCCGAATAAAGAGAATGTGTTATGAATTATGGATATATGTATTTGAGTTAGGCTGTGTTATGGATTTCTTTACCAAAATTGCATTTGCGTATGGATTTGGATATGAATGGGATTGATTGAGATTTTGTATGATCAATTGAGAATTTATGAAGTGTTAGACATAGGATTGCGTTTCTGCTGGTGTTTGGATTCCAGACGGGAGGTCCGATGTTGATTTGTGTTGGTTGGTTGTGTATTAGAAGTGTATTTCTCCTTGCAAAAATTTTTGGGCTGTCAAAATACAGCCGTTATGCTTTCGAAATTTCGGTAGAATGGGTTTAAAAATTAGTTTGAGGTTTTATATGAATATATAAGAAAATGATTAAGAAGAATTAAGCGAATTGAGATTTACATGAGGAATAGTTTCCTAGAACTGGAAAATGATATGGTGTTGATTAATATGAGAATGGTTTTAAGATGAATAAGATGAGGAAAAAGAATAAGAAAAAAAATATTATACCGGTTTTGGAATGTCTAGGGTTTCCAACGCGACTCGATAACTTTTATCCGATACTCGTGCTCGGATGTCAGAATGCCGTTTAATTTGATATTCGTTTAGCTTCGATTAGTTTTCGTTTGTTTTTCATTTTCGTTTTCTGGTTGGGATCCGGTTCCCAGATCGGGTTCCAACAGGAAGTCTATCAATTATGTGTGTGGCTATAAAAATTGATTCTCCTTATAATTTCATAGGTAATGAAGTTTAAGACATCAAAGCTATAACCATTTGTAACAAATGCTTATGTTTCCTCTCTACAACAGCATTTGTTGTACAGCATATATACAAGATTTTTTATGTAATTCTTAGCTCACTAAATAACCTTTAACAATCATTGCTTAAAAATTCAGCTCTATAATCTGACCTTATAGTCTTAGCAAACTTCTCAAAATTGTTTAATATCATTCTAAAAAAACTACAATGCATGAACTACTTGACTTTTATAATGCATCAAATTCATATTGCTCTGCTAAAATCATCCACTGAAGTAATGAAAGAATGCCCACTACATAAAGATCTTTGCTATATTGTCTCTATATTTCTATATGCATCAATTGAAATATATATATATCTTCTGTATTTAACTAAAAGGAAAAGGTAATCAATACTGCTTAATAAGATGACATATACCATAAAATTTTCTAAACCATCTGATTTATTATAAATACAACCAATGTGTTGAAGTACAATAGCAAAAGGATGTCATAATCTTCGATGCTAGATCAAGTATATATAGACATTGAATTAAAAAATCATAATCAATCTCAAGATTATGTAAGGCCTATTGCTTGATAGTTTCCCTATAAAATCAACACTTATCTAGGATGTATAATCTTCCTATCACCTTACCAATTGCTTATATTTTCCTAATCTTCAGGTCCTATAAAATGCAATATGAAGTACAAAATCCAAAGGTTATTAAGGTTATGTTAGTAAGTTTGTTTACAGATAAAAAATTGTATTTAAAGGTGGGAACATGTAAGGCTTCAGTTAACATAACGTTTTTGTTTAATGTACATCACCGATGCAATGAACAAGTTTTAAAAGTCCATCTGGAAAATAAACAGGGTAAACTTATCAATCATAATTCTTCCATTCAACTTGTTCATGCCTTCAATATTTCTTCCTTAACTTCTACTCAACGTTATTTCTCACTCAAGCATATAATACTAAAAATTACGAAAACTATCCATAAACTACCCTGAACTTTCGTCGAACACTTCAAAGCCGTGACAAAGTTATCCCAAATCACCTAAACAAATAATGTCTTCTTCCTTAACATGCTATCACACAATGCAAAGCCAAATGCGTTGTGTTACAGATAATCAAAACAAACGAAAAAATACTCTAAAAACTAGATTAAATCGTCGAGTAAAAACGAGTAAAAAACCAACACTGTTAACACGACATTCATCACAGAGCACAAATGTTGAATGACATACCTCCAATAAAAGACAAAAGGACTCCGAATGTAGAAGAAATAGGGACGTAAACCTCAGCAAGGAGAAAGTGGCTTGAAAAAAGCACTCTGGCAGAAAGTGGCTCGAGAGAGAGGGAAGGCGAAATCACAGCAGGCACACATACGCGGGACTGAGGAAAAATTGATATTTTTCATTTACACAGAAGATGAGAAGACGTCGTTTTGGGGGACGGGGACACGACGTCGTTCTGATGGGGACGAAGGGGTAAGTTTTAAGAAAACCAAAACGGCATCATGGGGGGCGAGGACATAACGCCGTTCTGGTCGGGGCGGAGGGGAATCGGGTAAGTTTTAAGAAAACCAAAATGATGTCGTTTTGAGCGGGGGGGACTCGACGTTGTTCTAATGGGGAGGATGAGACTAGGGTAAGTTATCAAAACGACGTCGTTTTGGGGGGGCAGGGAAATGACATCTTTCTAGTGGGGGCAGAGGGGACTCGGGGAAGTTTTTAAAACAAAGCCTTCCATGACGTTTTCTTCAACAAAATGTCGCGCTCACTATTTTGCAACGTTTCATTGAAAAAAAATTGCGAAATGCTTCACAAAAAAACGTCACGAAATATTGGCTCTTTTCGTGACATTTGAAAAAACATCACGAAAAGCCTCAACAATTCGCGATGTTTTTTCAAAAAACGTCGCGAATTGTATGTTTTTGTTATAGTATTGTTTACCCATAGCTGTGAATGGCCTCCTTGAGCATCCTTTACATGGGCGTGACAAGGAGTGTCATGCCCATGTATCACTCCCATGACATATTTTTCATGGTCGTGAGAGATTGACAAATTCATGCATGGCTGTGAGCCACTATACTTCAACATGCACTCTTCATTTTTATACCTTTTCTTGTCTCCTCTTCTCTTAATCCTTCTTCTTCTTGCTTCATAAAGACAAATGACTGTGAATCTCAAGAAGATGGTTCAAATTCAGTGCTTTCAATTCACTTTAGCTCTTTCGCATCCAAATTGTACCTAAAACGAAATATGAATTAAAGTGAATGTCTTAAGCATTTATATCATTAATCACTAAGTGTTATAGAATAAATTTATAATCATTTAAACATAGATCAAACATGAAGGTAATTTAATTGGTGATTGTAATCTTCAAGAATGAATGGTGATTGCAACCAATGAAGGTTCTATTTTTTATATTTCATTCTTTAAATATATCAACTTATTTGTGAGCATGGTAGTTTTACAATTCTAATATACTTCTTGTTTCCTTCTTTTTTAGGATGGTGATGATTAGGAGTGGACAAGGAGGTACTTCGTGAAGAATTTTGGATTGCCTACACATATTGGTTTTGTTTAGTATTTAGATTAATTCATTTACATTCCATATAGAATGTTGAACGATATTATATATGAATATTTTAGCCAGTGATTTTTTTGTTTTTGTATTTTGAATGTGTTAAAAGGTTGAATTTTCTAAGTCCGTCTGGACTATATATCATATATAAATGCTTTTTTTATCCTTTATATTTGATAGTACATTCACAATTAAGACATACTTTAACATCTATATATTTCTTTTAATATATATATATAGATGTTGCCTACATAATAACAAGAGTTTTATTATACGTTAAATAATATTGGTAACGAAAAAATAAACTGTTTCTTTTATTGTTACTAAATTGTTGCCTAAAAAAATTCACATTGTTGTCTTATAAAGAATTAAAAGTATTGCAATATCTATTTAACATTATTGCTATAGTTTGAAACTAATGTGTTACCTTAGCCAAAACTTAAAACAATATTTGTTTATTTTATTGCCTAATAAAAAAATTGTTACCTTATACTTATAGTAGCGCTATTTTTTGTAACGATATAAATTCTATTGCCTTAATAAAAAGACAACGGTAATTATAAATATAGTTACAATTTTGTCCGTTACCTATCGTTGTATTTGGAGGGTTTGAACCATGCATTGTGTAGCTGCTTTTTTTACTTTTCCTTTTCCTTTTTCTTTTATGCCTGCAAAGGTCTCAATGGACCAATGTTGAGTTATACAATAGAGGTCTGAGGATAACCCTTTCCATTCTTGGTTTCTCTCTACTCCAATGAAGATTTGAACTCAGAGCTAGTAAGCCACTTCCAATGTAGAGCATCAGTTACTCTTCAAATTACATTGTAACAAGAAGAAAGGGAAAAGAAAAGAAAAGAGCTCCGAAACTCTTATGATTAGAACTTTGCGTGCACTTATCATGCGTCCAAGATCCATTGATGGAGGAAAGTGTTACAACATGCTTCATACCTAAACAGAATGAAACTAAACTATTAGGAAACGAACTCTTCATAAAGCACATGACAAGTTAACACCAGTATAGCCTGTGAGCATTCTTAACCATTTTCTTTGGTACTCTTTCTGTGTGTGTGTGTGTGGGTGGGTTTATGTGTATCGCGGTCAAAACCATTTTCTGAATTCCTAGCAGAAACCTAGGTTGTCCCAACGATCCAAAATAAATGACATTATGGAGCCTTGAAACTTGTAGTAGATCCCGTAATACAACGTTTTGGCGACCCATCGTAGCTAGAAGTTCCAAATGGAACTTGGGAAAGGCGGCAACTCTTCTTCGACGTCATAAATTTGGAAGGTATGATCATGTGCCTGTTCTACATGATTTTCTCCATTAATCATATGCATATCAATCAGCGAATCCCAGTTGAAACTCTTCTCCGCAATTGCTGCAAGTTCATTACTACCACACAACGATGAAGATTCAGCAGCTACTGGAAAGTCATTTTCTGAGATATCGTTTTTTTCTTCGGGTTGGTTTTCAGCTCCTTTCATGATGCCAAGCTGTTGAAGAAACTCATCCAGATCAATCTGTGGTTTCTCCACTCTAGTCTTTTCTTCAGGTGGCAATAGTATTTCTGCATCTTTTTCCATGGGTATCTGAGGATTCTGGTGGTGAGAAATCTCAATATCTAGTTCATGATCAAGTTTTGATTGATCAGACGTGGAAGCAACATTGTTGGAGGATTGTCCAAGAACCCCATTTTTCTTGAGTTCTTGAAGCCTCTGATGAATAATATGGACACTCGGTTGTGCATGTACGTTAAGCAACGTGCTTGAAGAAGGAAACATGGAAATGAAGTTGTTGGAGGGAATCCATTTGAACTTGTGGGATTTGTGCTGAAGAGAACTGGAGTTAGGTAGAAGATGAGGAAGGTTCAGATAAGCTTCAGGGCCATACAATCTCCTAGCAGCCTGGTCATAGGCCATGGCAGCTTCTTCAGCAGTGGAGAAAGAGCCCAACCAAAGTCTAGTTCGTTTCTTGGGCTCCCTTATTTCAGCTACCCATTTTCCCCAAGTTCTTTGTCGAACACCTCGATACTCGCACATGGCGTTTTGAGGGCCGCCTTTGCCTCTTGTAGGGCCTTTTCTCCATGGCTTCAATGGTGACTTTCTGCAACCTTCCATTGCAGTTTTCTGGGAAAGGTAATATACGCAGATAGTAGCCAGAGATAGTAAACTGAGTGAAGTGTTGAATGTGAGAGTGAGGAGTGAGTGACAAATTAAGTATGGCGCGGGATCATGTAGCGAGCTGAAATGCTGAATTGGTCTTATTTAGTTATTGTTTTCACGTTTAGACAAAAATCTGATCATGCTCATGTGACCATTAGCAAATGAGAGATAATTAATGAGATTGCAATGAAGTTATGTGATGGGGAGCCGGCAGGAATTTCTTTTCCTTTTAAGATCACGAGCAGGCTAAGATAACAAATTGGCTGTCTCGTCATCATGATCGTCATCGTCAGGACAAGAACAAGAGCGATATACACTGGAAGAGTGGAAGCAGAGTGAACAATAAATGCTATTAATAAATAAATAAAAGTCCAGTACTCAGTTACTCATGCATATTATTACCTTTACCTTGGATTCTATAACTTTCACATAACGTATATGGTATAAATTTTAACCACAAGAGAACATGTATACACCCACCTCCCTAACATTTTTGGTTTTCACGAGTCCAGTATATATACTTCACATGTTGCTCTGCGCCATTTTCAACTTGATTCCCGAGACTCCCTTCACCTTTATCCCATGCCATGATAGATTGTTAATACGTACCAACTTCTCTTTCTTACATGTATTACATTCGCACATGCATGTATATTGAGTCCCTTTATACTTGACTTTGAGCACCAAACCCTATTCCAAGCTACACCTTCATGCATTATTTCTCTTAGAATGATACGTCAGATTTTTTCTTTTTTTTTTTTTTAAGATAAAAGAAGAAACGTCAGGTATTATCACATAATATAATAAGAGCAAAATTTGAAAATTTTTTAAGCTCTTTTTATTTTTTCATATCTGTTACCATGTGTAGTGGAATAATTCTAGAACTTGATTTTATTATATATATTGAAACCAAATTTGTTAACTTAGAAGCATTGAAGTGATGAAGGCACTTTGATTCAACAATTTGTTTTAGGCTACTTCTTTAACTATTTCCTTACCTTAATTTATCCTTTAGGAATAACCAAGTTGAGCTTTAGCTTTTTTTATTGATTATATCCCAATTATTAATTTTATCCTATTTTTCTTTGAAACCCTTTTATTGTTTTGAACCCTTTACATTACTTGCTTGCATTGTTTGAAACTTGAAAATCTTGAAAGGTCCAGTATTTCTTTAATTTTGGTACTAAATGCTCGAAAATTTGTTTTGTTTGAAAAAAATTACGAGCATAGTAAAAAAAGAAGAAAAATATATTGCCATTGGTTTTATAATGAATGAACCTATACATAGTGTGACAAGTTTCTTGTAATTTTACTTTATTAAATTTCCTTTAATTCAACCCTCTTATTATCTCAACCATATCGTACCTAAGCCCTATTACAACTTGTATAAAGACCTTTTGATTTTTGCTTCTAGTTTACATAAGTGGTGGAGATGTGATGATATTGTAAGCCTATGGTAAGAGTTTTACTATACATTGATTTGAGAGTTTGATACTTTTCACCCTTGGCACTTAATTGCATTGAGTGAAAATTTAGTGAGGGTTGAAAGGTTTATACTTTTGCTTTCAATGTGATTATTGATATGATTGTTGACCAAGTTTTACTTAATATAAAATTCTCAATTTCTGCAAGTATACAAATTGTAAACTTGTAGTAATTGAGGTATCGATCCCAAGAGGAATTAGCTAAAACTAAATGAACATAACTTTGTCTCAGGTTTTAAAATGTGATATGAATGAAAAGAAATAATCAAAAATTAAAGCAATCAAACAAAATTGAGCACTTAAACACTTAACAAATGAGCTGTCATAATAAAACAATAATGACCAAATATGAAAGTCTAGGATTCGTTCTATCGTTATTTTGTTCCTTTAACCACTTTGGATTCAATTTAGTGTCGATCCTAGATTTCCAAAGGGTTGATTATTCGCTCTCAAGACCTAATCATTTAACCTCAATTAATAATCCCTAATTGATAATGATATTCCAGATTTGCAATATGTTGATTAACAAAAACAACCTAATGTTTTCAACTAGTTCTTAAGCAATATATCAGATAATTGAGCTCTCACACAAGATCTCTCTTCGTATGATTATCAATTATATGTTTGCATAAATTATTAGGTCATTAACTCTCATTGCCCATCTAATCAAATTACTTTCGACTCACTCTTTCCATTTATTATCAAAGTATAAGCAAACATAAATATCACAACACGTATAACATTGTATTGAAATCAAAAGTGTTCAAGTCACATAATAAGTTAAGAAAAAACCTAATATGAAATTAAAACATCATCAATGTGTATAACATCTTCCAATTCAATTTGCACATCAATTTTATTGAAAATAAGAAAAGGAAAGAAGGAAAAACTTGATTTAGAGCTAAATTTGCAAATCTGGAAATTGTTGGACAGTTGATGCTTCTCTTGATCTTCCTTGGATTAATCTCAATTTGGTAAGATGGTGACTTCTCTTTTTAGAGTCCTTTTGTTCTTTTATATCATAGGGTTTTTTTGGGCTTACCTAGGTCTTTTTTCCTAAAATAGCCCCAATACATCAAAAGATATGAAACAAGTTGCGTTTGGAAAGTCTCTGCCATGATCATAATAGGGGGTGTCACAATCGTGACACTGCCAAATTCTCTTCTGCCATAACTGGGACATGGGGTGTCACGATCATGACACTAGGAAGAACCTTCTATCACAACCGTGACACTCATGTCATGATCGTGACCCTACCTTTTAGCCCAAGCATGCTCCAATTTCCTTCAATCTTCATTTATCTGGTTTCATTCACAAACAAACAAATCTAAACACCTCAAGAACACAATAGTATGGTCCAACATCATGCCCTAAAACTACATAGCACTTTAAAACATAAACAAACAATCACATTATCATAATTGTAAGTCTAATCATGCAATAATCATCTAATCAATACCTATAAACATACTAAAATACCTACCAAAACATAATATAAACTATAACTATCAATGATCTATAACACCCCCTATTTGGAACCTACAACCACCCATACACAAGGCACCAAAATTCCTGTACATACATTCATGGCATACAATTCTACTCAATGTTGTACATGTACATATTATGAAATTTCATATCCCTTAACATTATCATTTCAAAGTAGTATTACATCATTACATTATATGGTGATCCAAAAGAAACATTGCAATTCTCTTCATTACATATAAAATCATCTTTAACCAAAAGACACATTCCAAAGGTACTTTTTCCTTTAACAATTGGCCCTAGTCCTTGCAGATGTTCCCTATACCTCACTCCTATGAATTGGACCTAAACGAATTAATACCCATGCTAAGCTTGAAAGCTTAGTAAGGAAAACACTTAGTTTAGATGACCACTCACAGCAATCATCTGCAAGCACGCACATTCAGAAATATCACAACTCACATACCTTAAATTCATATTCATAAACCAAACATTGATATTCAACGCTCATGTAAACAATGATGGCATCCTAAAGCAAAGTACATATTGCAAATATGCTTCAACATATTATCTATATGCTGAAAATGCACATTTATAAGCCAACTATTGATAGTCAACACTCAATGATACAAATTATCGACACAATTGCACATCATTACAATTAATACAAATGCTTATCAATACCAATTATTCATGTTGTCATGTTGTATTTCTTATTTATGACTGTTAAATTTCCTTTCTGCGTTAAGCCTACACATTTTCTGTGGATGTGGCTAATGAGTGCTATGGATATCCAAAGATATCAAATTGTGGATACCCAAAGGTATCGAACTATGGATACCCAAAAGCATCAAATTGTGGAGACATTATAGCCTCAAAATGAAAACACCATTGGTGTCAAACTGTAGTAGCTACACTATAACCCTATAGGCATGCCTATCTACCCACCACCAAGACAATAAAGCAGGCAATGCAACATTTCCTTTAACCATTTGCCAAAGGAAATGCTATAATACTTCCAAGGTCTATGTTAGGGCCTTACATGATTACTATTTTATGATAACTTCCTTTTAGATGATTGCTTAGGAAGTTAATTTTATGATAACTTGACTCTAATTGTACATTAATTCAATTCAATATGATATGATGATTTATAGTAGAATGGACAGAACTAGATTAATGAAGGAATGATGTTATAAGATTTATAGTTTTGATTATGGTTTGCTTAAGGACAGACAAAAGCTTAGGTATGGGGATTTTTGATAGATCAATATTTGACCATATTTGATGTATTTTTATTGATATTTTATATTTTTATTATGTGTTTTGTACTTAATATGCTCCAAATGCATTTGTAGGTTATAATTGCCTTATGGACTAAAAGGAGAAGATTTTGGAGGAAAACACGAAATAAAACGAAGATTTGAAGCAAATAAGGGGTACACGACCATGTCTATGGCTGTGTACGTCTCACAGCCAATACTAAATCACAAATTCTAGAGATTTTGGGATATACACAGTCTAGTACATGCTTATGTACCTCCTAGAAGCCCTAAAAAGCATTATAAAAAGACGTGAGCAGAGGCTAAATGGAGGGAGCAAACATTTAGAGGTAGTTTTAGTTGTGGAGAATGTTCAAAAGAGCCAATATTGATCTAGAGATATGGAAAACATGAAGAAATCATTGACAGATCCAATAAATTACAACATCAAACCTTTACCTTGCAAGAACATTCGATAGAAGAGAAAGGAAACATTAGAATTATGAACTCTTTGTTTTATATTCGTTTTTCTTCCTGTTTATGTTTAATTTCATTTTTTATCATATGTAACTAAACATCTTTAATGTCTAGGTGTGATGAACCCTAGTTTGTGCTACTACGTTTTGATTTGTTTATTTAATGCAATTGTTTTGATTGATTGTTGTGATTCAATTATGTGTTCAATATATGTTCTAATATATCTTTAAAATTAGTTCATAATCTGATTTCATAACTTAGGTTGAGAAATTCTGTGTATGAATAGATCTACCGTAATTGAAAGGAGTTGATTAGAAATCTAGAGATAGGTCGACATAAATCCTCCGAATTAGAGCCAAACCTAATAGCAAAATTCACAAATCAGTAAAGCAATCCTAGAAACTTTAACTTGAATAATTTGGTTAATAAACCTATGATTAGTTATTAGTAGACTCGAGAGAGCTATTAGCATAAGATAGGAATTTTCACAATCTAATAGTCAATAAAACAATTGTATAATAAAAGGTTAATTATCTAATAGTTTTATGGGGATTCATTACCTAGACACTAATTTTTTATGTTAATTATTTTTTAATTAATTTCCATTGTCTATATGTTTATTATTGTTTCCTACTTTATTTTAATTGTTTAGGTTTTTATTTTCTTTATTGAAAACCAAAATCAATAGTTAGGTTGGATAATAGGAGAAAGGGAATTACTAGTAATCATTGTCCTGTGCTGGCTATAGCTACATCTTGCACTTATAGTTAATTCAAATATTAGTTTAGAAATGACCAATCAAAATGCATCTTTATTCTTATAAATATAAGCTGTTCCATATAAGTTATGTCCTTATTGGGTCGATCCTTTTGTGGTTACTAATGTTTCTCCCTATAGTACAGTAGGGATTAGGAGTCCAAAAATAGGGAAGATAAGAAAAGTAGCTATCGACTCAAGCCTTGTCCTAAAAAATTTCAAGTGGAGAATGCAGAAGTTGTGATCCTGTAGATCAAAATTTTACCAATGAAAATAAACAAAGATACTGCTCGGGAGGCAATCCAAGAGGAGTTTGTTCCTTTTTCTTTACATTTTCGTATTTTGTTTTTATCGAATGCTCTCTTTCTTACATTTAATGTTACATTAGGTTCAAAGTAAGTTTTAAATATAGGGGAGGGGATCTTGTTAATTATTTATGTTTTTAAGTTTGAATTCTCTCTTTTCTATTACTTCTAAGATTATATAGTTATCATAAGAGAGTAAATTAATTGAAAAAATTTATGGCAAATTGGGCATATCTTTTTACTATTGTGATTGGTCAGTGTATATTTCCTTCAAAAGAGTAGTGACTAGTGGGTAAACATAAATCAATGAGATTTTGAGCCTTTAGAGTGACACATCCATATTAGTCTAATTGCCTTTTTTTCATGTGTAACCTTTATTACATATACATCCTGACTTTGCCTTGATTTTTTGTTCAAGACCACACTTTTTATCACAAGCATTAATATGGAAATGATATACACATTCTTTTTTTTTTGTAAGCTACATTAGCCAAATAGCCTACCTAATGATATGAATTATCATGTTGTTAAGCCCCTTTGTGTTGACCATATTATAAATTGTCTTACCTAAGTTATAAAGCTAATACAACATTCGTGATTGTTAATTTTTTGGGATGCATAAGAGAATAAGTATGGGGTTGCATATATATTTGGATTAGTTGTAATCGATGGGATGTAATTTTTTAATCTCTTATCAATGAATTCCATCGTCGATGTAGTTTCTTTAAATTTTTGTCTTTTAAAAAAAAGAATAAAAAGAATAAAATTAAAGAAGTTATCAAGAAGGAAAATCTTATTTTTTTGCAAAGCAATTCATATTAGTCTCCTAAAGCTATATGGAATGGATGAATTAATTATGATGCAAATAAGGGAGAATTTGTTATAAAGGGTCATTCTTTATGGTTATAGTGTATTGTTTATCATCGTTTTTTGACTGATTTCTTCTAATTGTTTATGATTCATATGGTTTGTTGTATAAAGGCTTGAATCTAAGTTGTGAAGCAGAGTTTTTGCATTCATCATAGCTGATACTAACCAGTTTTGAGTAGGTTTTAATTTTTTGCACTCGATACTCCATTGAGTGCTTTACGTACTTCACTAATTTTGATGGCTTTTGAACTACAAGATCAAAATACTTCAGACCTTAACCTTTAGTCCCATTACAACCTTGAAAATCCTTTGATTCATTATTGTGCATGTGAATCTTTTGTAAGGCCCCAAATTACACCCTAGTAGGAATGTTTCATATCCATGGAAGTATATACGATAGGAGTTAACGATTATAATTTGATTGTGTTGCTTATGTCTTGATTTTTTTTTTATGGATTATAATTAGTAACTTGGAATTTGTTTGTTACAATTAGGAAAATTTTGATAAATTAAAATGCACGGTTGGACTAAGAAAAATGTCAAGTGGTAAGACAAGTTGACACATAAAAAATTAGGATGATTAAGCCTACGAATTAGTGACATTTGGCAAGGAAAATTAAGTGAAAATGGCATAGCTAATTAATTGACAAGTGGCAGTAATGAGTGAGTAACAAATGGCCTAGCCTAATGGTGACATTTGGCAGCTTATAGAGTGGACAAATGGGATACATGCTTAGTGACAAATGTCAATGGAAGGAAGAGACATCTTGCACCTAATTAAACTAAGCTTGTGTAGAGCATGTTTCTGTTGTGTTTTCTCTTCTCTCTTCATCTCTCACCACAGAAAACCTATTCTTATCTTACAACCTTGTGTTTTTTCTGAGACTTTTTCTGAATTATCACATTAAAATACTGCATCAAGGAAGCTACATCTTGCTATCTTCTATGCTGTTGTCTGCTTGGTTCTAAGATCATCCTATTTTCACCTTGATCTTGGAATTGTGTTTGTTTGCTTAGAAGGCTAGATTGGCTTGTTCATTAAAGTAGGAATTTGAGTTAAACATGTAAGTGGAATTCTAAACTTGATGGCATGTAGTAATACAAATTCTATGATGACTGAATTGGGGTAGAATATGGCATGTAGTAATACAAATTCTATAATGACTGAATTGGGGTAGAATATATGTTGTGTTGATGATATAATGAGTTCTTGATAATGATGCTTGTTTGATAGATTCTGTTATGGTCTTTTATGTATGGAAGACAATGGTTTGTGAGCGGTCAAATGAATAATTTTAAATTGGAATTGGATATGAAATTGATGAGGAATTGAAGTATAATTGAGGTATAATTGAGGTGTAATTAATGGACTATAATGAAGGTGTTCTGATATTTGGTATAAAGATGTAAGAATTTGGAAAATTAATGGAAATTGGAAAATGCACCTTCAAATTACCTATCCCACGATTGTGGTACATAAGCTCCTTCCCACGATCGTGGGCAATGCCTTGAAGTGAGAAAAGTTTAGTTTTGTGTGACATTTGAACCACCTAAGCATAAGTTACTTTACTTAGGTGCATTTGGACTTGATTGGGGCTTGAATTGTACCTAGTTTGATGTTGGATTAATTGGTTAAAGGTTGAATAAGTTTTGGATTGTTAATTGAGGTGGTAACTTAAGGAATGGATTGTTTGATACCAATGTATCAAATTTTGGAATTTATGAGTTGTCTAAGGGTTGAAGGTGTTCTTATGAACATAAATGTGATCCAAAGGATATAAGAATGTAAATTGGATATTAATGTTTGAGAATTGGGAATTTGTGTGAACATGTATAATGTGTAATTACTTAATGCTATCATTGATGTATTGATGCAAATGCTTAAATTTATAAGGCATATTGAATTTGTTCGGATATGAAATGTAAAGTATGTTGCTTATTATCTAGGAATTTCTGGAATATCTTGGTATGTTTTAGGTTTGTTTTGTGTGGCATTCGTATATCATCCTAGGGAGTATTAGGGTGTTACATCTTTAGTGGTGGAGAACTAAAATAATATGCAAAGTTGTGAAAGGTCTCAATCGTAAAAGATGTTTAAGTGTACTTATAAATTGTTCTTACTTTTAAACACAACTTGTCAAAGCTTATCCTTAAATTGCTCAGCTTTTTTAGGGAATGGTTGTTAATTGATTATGAGTAAAAACAATAAATGTTTAATTCTTATCATGGTTTCAAAAGTTATTGCTCTTTCCTTATGACTGCCTATTCTTAGGGAATATGGTTAAAGAGGAAGTGTTTTTATTTTAATTTTGATTTTTTTAGTTTTGCTCAAAGATAGTCAAAAGCTAAGTGTGGGGAAACATAATAAGTACTTGATTGACTATATATTTACTCCCTAATGCTTAGTGATTAATGTTATGTTGTAGTTAAGATATTATTTTGGTTCCTATTTTACTTTAGGGTATGTTTGGATGTGAGGGGAGGGATGGAAGGGAGTGGAATGGAATGGCCTAAATGACTCAGGCCATTGTTTGGGAGTCAATTTTGAAACAGGATGGAATGGCAATTGATGGCTTTGGAAGCCATCCTTTGCCATCCAAAATCTAATATTTTGTGACCCCCCAATTTGGGGGGTCAAGGATGGAATGGCATGGCTTACCTTCCAAGCCCTTATTTAATGACAAAAATACCCTCAATTGATTAATAAAATTGCAACCCTAATTCAACAAATACCT
>JANPWU010000007.1:4165023-4179403 GCA_024707465.1 Erythroxylum daphnites
GGCTATGCAAGGCCCAATCTCAGGCCCATATATCGACGACCCAGTCGTAGGAGATAATCTTCCATGCAAACGTAAAGACTCGCGTAAAGACCTAAACCTAGAGATTCCAGGTATATAAGGTACTATTTCTCCATAATTCAGGTACGACACAAGAAACCCTACTTTACTTTGCTTACAATCACCACAACCCTTACCAAAAGACTAACTTGAGCGTCGGAGGGGCTTGCCGGGAACCAACCCCCGATATGCCTTTATTGTTTTGCAGGTGATCTCCAGTCGAAGTTATTCAGAATCATGGATCCAAACGACAACGTCCAACCTCAACAAAATCCGGCTGAACCAACAAGAAATAATTCATAGAAAATCTTCTCAATATAACAATAAGGTAACAATTTTTTAATGATATAAATTTTAAATGTTTGAAGTAACAATTTTTTCTTGTATCTTATACCAACCAATCTAAGCAATAATAGAAGAATGATATTTTGAATCCTCCATCTAAATTAATTATCAATGTTTAACAAATTTTTAAAATTTTTAAATTTAAAAGTTGCCTTATCTATATGTTAAGCTAATTGTTATCGTTAGATCATCCTCCATATAAAAATCCAATTTAGTAAGAAGAAAATTGTTTTGTTTAATTACCAATTAATCGAAAAAATTGTAATTTTTTATATGGTGTTCAAATACTCTTAAAGTAATAAAATAGGTAAAGATAGCCACTAATTACCTTGAGGTTTGATTTTAGTAACGTGAGTATCACACAAACATAATCAATATAGGAAGAAAAAAATGAAACAAAGAAAAATAATTTATGTAGTTTTGCCAATATGTGACTTACATCCTAAAGAAAGGATATATATATATATCTAACTACATTTAATTTTTTAATCTTTTAAAATGTCATATGCTTTATGTAACCAAGTCTTTTCAATTATATCTTCTTGTTTACTTGATGATCATTCTTACTCAATCCTTAGCTACATTAGGTTAATGCTTTCTTCCTGATATTGTTTTATCTCTTAATTTAGAATTTCTAATCCCTTTAACATCTATTTCAAGCTATTCTAGTGCCATTTGTACTACCGCACTAAACTTACAAATGCCAACCTTCCTATATTTGTTATCCTTTAATAAACTCCCCTTTTGAAGTGTTGTTTTCTCTTTCTCACCAAGATGATGCACTCATATGTAACATAATAAATTACTATCATTCTTGAACTCTGTAGAATGAGAAATAGTCACTGATCCCATTACTATCTTTCTTATTAAGACATATATGTCATGCTATAATTTTCTTTTCATTATAATCAATGCATTATTTACCACCTTAATTTGTCCATTATCACCAAAAACTTATACTCTCAATTATAAATAGTAACTATGGAAATCACATTCTTTCAAAGCTCAAGAATATACCAAACATCTAATGTTCTAAAAATACTATCACACATTTTGATTTGCACTAAATTACTGCCTTTGATAACATGCTCTCCATCATTGTCTAATCTAATAGTACCATTCTATTCTTTGAAAAAATAGCTCTAGTCCTTCTATAATTGGATGTGTCATTTTTTATCACCTATTAATTTGCAAAATTGGAATTGCTTATAGTTAAAATATTAGTGCCTCTTTCATTCTCTTCATTGAAACTCTCATGCACTACTATAACACTTGCCTTTTCATTTGTTTCCCTTTTCTCATTTTCATTCTTCTACTATGGACATTCCCTCTTTAAATGCCCTTTATTTACAGCTAAAATATCAAACAACTTTACCCCTTTGGTTTGGCTCATGACTTATTCTTGTTCTCAGTATTTTTTTCCTTGTTCCTTCCATTGCTAATAACTAGACTCACTTTTGATTCACTTTTATATATGTTAAAGAGCTTTTTCTTAAATTCCTTATATTGTAAAGTGTTCTTCACATCATTGACAGAAACATTCTCTATATCATACAATATGGTATCAACGAAATCCTCATATAAGTTAAGCAAGGAGAACAAAAGGATTATGGCTTCATCCTCATCCTTGATTTTAATCCTAACATCTTGTAAATTCAAGATGCTCTATGTAAAATTATAGGTGCAATCTTTTACTTATAACTTTTGTCATCCTTAAAGTATTGCTTTTGATATAAATGGTTTATAACTAATTTCTTTTGATATTTACTTTCAGATCATTTATATAACAAAGTAGTAGTTGTTTCATTAACTACCTCTTTCAGGACCTCGTCACCTAAACTTAATAGCATTATGTTGTGTGCCATTGATAAAATATCTTTCTTCTTTAATGCCCCCAAATTTCTCTAGCTGTCTTTTTTCTCCTACCATTGCTTTTTTGCATCCCTATTGAATATGTATATCACCTTCATCTTTTTCTTCTCTAGATTAAAATCATTTGATCCATTGAATTTATTCATACCAAAATTATGAAGGGACATGTTGCTAGTAAAACCTATGTTCTAATACCAACTGTTACGAGATTAATTGTGCTAATACTATTTATCACAAATATAAGCAATATAAAAAGAAACTAAACAAAGTAAAAACATAAAATTTTCATGTTTCAACCAATATATGACATAATTCCATATATAAAGAGATATATTTCTTTCATTATTGTAATAAAGATTATGCAAGAAGAAGTATGGCAAACAATAACATTTACACAACCTTTAACTAGGTATTCATAAATTAGGATTTCATACAAGAAGTGTAAGTATAGTGAAACTTTATTTTCACAAAAGATTAAGATCAATGAACTAACATTTCCACTTATACCTAATGTTAGTGAACCATTTGTATAGAAATTTAAGACAAATCTCAAAGTGAACTATTTGAACATTTAGGAGTTTATATTGCCCAGTTATACAAATTATCTTATTGGAACTTCCATACACTAACTTTTTCCTGTTAAATATGAAAATTTTATGAGTTCTCAAAATTTTTAAAAAGAAATATATGAGAAATTATAATTATTATGATAATTAAAAATTGTAAAATTATAGTTAACAATTATTTTTCATTCTTGTTAACCTCAAATTTTGAATTAATTTTTTTGTGAGAGTTACTAATATATAATAGCAATAATTTCAACTAACTTTTTAAAGTCATAAAAAAGTGATTTTACGTAATATAGATAATTTAAAGGCTCATATTGTAACTTAAAATATATTGCAAGGGAAAATAATAACTTTATTCAACTTAGAAAATAAGTCCTTAAAATTATATTTACATCCTTCTAGAAAGTTATGAAATTATTCTCTAAAATTTTCTCTCCTTTGCAAAAGGAACGTATTTTAGGTTTTTAAATGGAAAGCATATACACATTATCAGATGTTTTTAAATAAAACCGAAAATGTTATCTGATATTTTTAAATAAAACAAAACTTTATCTTTTCTAAAGTTTTATATAAAACCCTTTAAGAAAAAGATGCGTAAATCTTCAAAATTCATTTAAAGGAAGACCCTAATTCAAATAAATATTCTCCTTGGAGCTTTTGTCTTTAACAACGACATTACTTCCTTATAAAAGTTAAAGACCCCTTTCTTCTTAATTACTACTTGATATCAACCCTACCTTGATTGAAGAATTACAAGTGTAACAATCCTATTATACAATTGTGATTATCTTGGGTCTACTGTTGTCTAGAAATTATATGTTCATTTTTTAGATTATCTGGCCACTTTAGGTATCAAGGAGTTCTATGTTCATTAAGACCACTTTCATTATATTTGGTTTTTTAATAGATGTGGTAGTTATGTTACTATCAGTCACCATTTATTATATGTGAGAGCATAACATAACAATTTTCTTAAGTGTTTTTTGAGGAAATAATAATGAATTAAACCATGAATACCAAGCAAAAGTTACATAATAGCTACAAAGAGTTATACATAATGAAAACCAAGCATTAGAAGCTTATGAACCTACAAACAAACTATTACAGAATTTAATAGGCATATACATTCCATATTGTAGTGCAGTAGGTTTCATTACAGAGATTGGACTTGTGTAAGCTCATATATCCTTTGATTTGCATAATAATTTTTCTGCTGAATTATTCTTTTTCATAATAATTTGCAGTCAAGATTTTGTTGAAAGATGGAATAAGGTGGAAAAGCACAACATATAAAGGGGTTCATTTAGGCATAAATGCAAAGCAACTAATAACTTGGTTCAAATTGTTTCAATGCTACTGGTTAGGCACCACATCTTAGGTGTAAGTATAAGTTCTAGTGTAATTGCAACTTTGAGTACTTATGAAGTCCAGGTAATCCATAATCATTACTTTAATAGAGGCTAAAAGTTGAACGTATGATTAACTTCTTACATAGAGGCTTGCTCTTTCTTTTCAAAAATTAAAGAATATACAACAATAATATCAATTTCCTAATAGAAATCTCACTAAGATACAGGATCTAAAGTCTTATAGTACACAACCTTGAGTACAATTATTAGAAATGATGTATCCGATAGACCTACAGAAGAAAGAAAAACATATTGAAACGATTTATAGAGGCAAAGAAAAAAAGAAGAACAATAAACAAAAACAAAAACAAATATAAATAATAAATAAATAAAATAACCAAATACATAAAAGTAAAAGTAAAAATAAAGATAAAAAATTAAAATTAAAATAAATTAAAATTAAAATAATTATTAAAGTAAGTAAAAATAAACGATAAAAAAACTAAAGGGCAAAAACTACTAACAAAGGTATTCAAGTAATTAGAAAACATAAGAAAAGCAGAAAAAGGAAGAAAAATGTTCAAAAGCCTATGAAAAGAAAATTACCTATTTACGAAAAGAAAATGTCCTCTCTATGTAAGATCCTCTACCTTTATTGCCAAAGTCTCCAATTAAAGGCCAAGTCCTCAGTAAGCTTTAGTAATGTCATGCCATGTCTGATCACCTCTCCTTAATTCTTCTTAGGTCTTCCTTTTCTTCTCTTATAGTCCCTAAGTATAATCTTCTTGTATCTTTTCACTGGAACATCAGGATGTCTCCTTTTGACATGTCTAAACTACCTAAGCCTTGTCACCCTTAACTTACCATCAATTTTAAGCACCACCAACTTATCCTTCACCATTACATTCCTGACCTTATCTCTTTTTGTAAAGTTGCACGTCCAATAGAGCATCCTCATCTCTGCCACCATTAACTTATGAATATATACCTATTTGAGGCCAACACTCTACCTCATAGAGCATGGTCGACATAGTTGCTAAGTAGTAAATTTTACCTTTTATCTTGATTAGTATCTTCTTATCATATATAACTCTTGATGAATCCCTCTATTTAAGCCACTTAGATTTGATACGGTGAGCTATATCATTATTTATATCACTATTGCTTTGTATGGTGGGTCCAAGGTATATAAAACAATCTTTCTTTGGTATAACTTCTAAACCAATCTTTATTTCCACATTAGGTCCAACCCTATGACCTAAAAAGCTATGCTCTAGGTATTCAATCTTAGTCCTACTCAACTTAAAACCCTTTGACTCGAACATATCCCTCCAAAGTTCTAGCTTGACATTAACACCCTCTTTTGTTTTATCCACTAAAAATTTTGATTAGCAAACAACATACACCATGGCACATCCTTTTGGATAGTCTTGTTGAGTTCATCTGTAACTATTGCAAAAAGGAAGGGGCTTATCGTGGATCCTTGATGTAGTCCAATATTGATAGGAAAAAGCTTTATATCTCCTCCTATAATCCTTACTCTAGTCTTAACACATTGATACATATCCCTAATAACCATTAGATAGACAACATGAACTCCTTTAACTTCTAAATACCTCTATATGACTTCCTTAAGTACCTTGTCATAAGCCTTCTCTAAGTCAATGAAAACCATATGCTTGTCCTATTTATCCTTATAATATTCCTATTATAAAATCAAATTCATTCTCCAAGATAATTATATATTTTCTCACTCTTTTTATAATTACCCTCTCCTAGAACTTCATAGTATGACTGAGTTGTTAGATGCCTCTATAGTTGTTACAACTTTTAATGTCTCTTTTGTTCTTTTAGAGAGGGATCAGTATGTTAAGTCTCCACTCACCTACCATTTTGACAGACTTTAAGATCACATTGAAAAGCTTGGTTAAGTAAGTAAGACCCTTATCTCCAAAGCTCTTCCATACCTTTATAGGTAACTCATTAGGTCTTATTTCTATTCCACTCTTCATCTTTCTCAAAGCTCCTTTAATTTTTTCTTTCGCCATCTGCTGGCAACAAGTGAAATTATGATAATTCTTAATAGTTCTAAGATCACCCAAGGAAAAGATGTCATCTCTACCTTCATTAAAAGGTTATAGAAGTATTTCTAAGGTGATTCCATGGTTAGGTGATCTGTCATCAAAACCACTAGCCAAAGTGACATGTGTAGATGTATGTTTGAATAAATATGAAATATGATTATAAATCATCCCTTTACAAACATTAAAAAAGCTTTTAATTATAAAGAGAATATGGAGAATTTTAACTAATAAAGAGGCCTTATAATTAAAATAGGTACACACAATATTTGAAAGGAAAGAGTTTTTGGAAAGTCAAAATAAAAACCAACTCCTCCTAGATTATGTTAAAAATTCTTAAGTTAAAGGAGGTAGTTTGTTTGAAGTTCAATTTTAGAATTAGGGATTGTAAATTAACCTAGTTTTTGGTATGGTGATTGAAATAAATTAGGATCCTTATGCAGGGTCAATAGGCTTTCTAATTTCATAAACTTAATATCTAATGATGCTAATATTAAAGAAGTCATTGAAGATAATCAATGGTGCTATAACATTAAAGAATTGTCTGGAATAATGTATAATATTCTAAACTAAAATCCTAACCAAGCTAGAAGGACTTATTTAATTGGATAAGACACTCCTCAGGGAACTTCACAAATAGATCATGCAAAGAGTTACTCATAATTCAAGTTCAAAATGTAAAATGGTTCAAAATTGTGTAACTCAAACATATTCTTCAAAAAGCCTCTTTCATTTTGTGATTAGTCATCAAAAAGAGGCTATCTACCTAGGATATGCTAAAAGGAACTACCTGTATTTATTGTTTCCTCTTTAAATAGGAATTTGAATCTATATGTTGTTTATTCTTAAAATGTAGCTTAGCTTTAACCATTTGCCAAAAGATGCAACAACTATGTAACCTTACAAGTACACAATTGGATTGTTCTGAAATTATTAATTAGATTAGACAAAGACACAGAGTGTTGCAAGTCATCTTTCTAATATATAAAATCATATCTCAGAATGTGTTTTATTATTTATAGAGGGAAAGAAATAGATAATTTTTTAAGGTAAGGAATTATAAAGTTAACAAATCGTTTAAGAACTAATATGCAAGAATAGAGAGTATCTCATAGCTGACAAGGTTCATCTCCTTTGTAGGAATGAAATGGCTACAAAATAAGGTATTTTAACCCTGATTGAAAATTAAGAAGATTATAACAAGATGAAATGTAATGAAACTAATGCTTATATATCTTTTAATATAGATGTTAAAACTAATTTTGGGAAAGCTTTCTAGTAATCAACTTTGATGCCTGTGATATTCTCCGTCACCAACATTGGTTAGATCTTGATTTTATTGTAAGATCAATTATTTTCTACCTACTTTTGGCATATGTATTGGTTTTGAAAACCTTACTTCTATTTTTTGGAGATTTTATGACTTTCTTTTAATTTTTAAAATAATTAATTAATGGTATAAATTTGTAAGACACCACCACAAAATCATATTACAACGGAGACTTATCCTGGTAGTAAGAAGAATAGTAGAGAATCTTTACACTAATATAAGAAGAAGATGGTTACTTGATTAGAAACCACTTTTCCAGCTTGTAATAAGGATACTTAGCTTCTTCATATATTTTCCTTAAAGTACCTTAGTTCCTTATAGGGTTGTACATACATATAAATCAATGAATTACTTTACTTTTTGAAAGAAAAAATTTGTAGGCCACCTTCTTACTTTTTAAAATTTTTCTCTAATTTCTAGTAGGATGATAAATGCTTAAAAACCATTTTTTAAGAATTAATAATCCATTCGAAGAATAATATGTAGTGTACAATCATTCCAATAAACCATATTTATAATCCATGTCTATTGTATTTTTTGTTTCATTTGAGTTTTTACTTAATTTTTAATTATAATTTTAGTTCTTAATTGCCTTCAAGCTCAAAAGGAGTAGAAATCAGATAGAATTGAGGAATAAAATTAGAGGGTTGATGTCCTTGAGGGACACATTCGTGTAGAAGAGCACATGACCATGTCCTAGACCATGCAGTTTTATGAAACCATGTCTCTATGTGATTTTCAAAGAATTAAAGTGAGATCAAAGGACATTGTCATACAAACAATCATATGAGTGACTATGTCCACTCTAAACAAAACTAATTTTTAAGCTATAAAAGTATAAAACTAAGAGAAAAAGAGAGAGGCTCAAAGGAGTCTTGAAGAAGCATAAATTGACAACCTAGGATAGTAGAAAGAATGAAGAACAAGCAAGGAAAAACATTCGTAGTGGATTTTGCATCAATCTAAGGTAGATTTCATGAATATTAAATCGGATTTCATCATGTTTCTTTTGATTTTCTAGTTTTCCATTAGTTTTGATGATATGTTTTCTGTGATTAGGAACTAAACCTTTGTTGGTACGTAGATTAGATGAACCCAGGAGTAGACCATATAGTGATTTTATTTTAATTTAATTCATTATTTGGTTTCATTGGGATTTAGTTATGTGTTCCTAATTATTCTTGAATTAATATTGAAAGCATGTTGATTTATGTATGATTTCACTCCATTAAGATTGAAAAATCCCATATATGAATATTTCTAGTTTAATTAAAAGGAGTTGTATGCAAACCTGGAGATAGGTTGACATAAATCCTCTAGATTAGGACCAAACCTAATAGCAAAATTTTTGAATCGATTAATGCAATTCTAAAGGTTTTAATAGAAAGATATTTTAATTAATCACCCTAGGATTAGGTGTTAATAGTTTTGATAAAGATATTAAATTAATTAAGGAATTCCCTCCCTCCAATAAACTATAGATTAAATTGAGCAGTGAAATCATAAATGCATGAGAAGTCCTAAAAGGGATTCGAAGTCTAGGTACCATTATCTTCTTTAATTTTTAAAGTTAAGAATACAATAAATGAATCAAGTTGTAGAACATAGAGGAGTTCACTTAATTCTTTAATAAGGGTCAACAGGACCTAAATTAGGATAGAATTAAGATACAATCTAGTGAACATTAAAATAATATGAAAAGCTTAGTTGATTAAGAGATTACAACATAGATTAAAGGAAAACTTTAAACAATCTTTCTTCATCAAGGCATAAAGTTTTATCTTTTAAAGGATCATGGAAAATATTTCCTCTCTAGTTTATTATTCATTCTAGTTAGCCAATTGTATTAATTTATTTTAGATTATTGTTTTAATTTTGAAATTGAGTAATTATAAGCATTATAATTTTGTTAGACTAGATAATAGAAAGATGGTAAGTATTAGTAATTCTAGTCCTCATTAATTGATCTGTACTCATTAATACTAGCTACAACTACATTGTGTGGTTGCAATTAAAATTAAATCACATAAACAAGTTTTTAGTGTTGTTACTAAAGATTGTAATATTAGGAAAAACTTATTTTTATTAATCTAGTAATTTTTTCTTTTAGGTAGATTTTGTTTTTTATATATAATATATATTTGTTCTTATAGCTCTCTTTCTTGATCTTGTAAATGTGGCCTATTTTATGATCTGAATATTTATCATTATATCCACTAAACATAATGGAAGGATGGAGAGGACAATATTCTCAAGGGGAATATTGTATGTCATCGCTTATGGCAACTTTACAAGCTTGGAATGAGAGGCATGGTGACATGTATCTCGAAGCTCAATCAATATCCATCATATGTTGTGATATTTGTAGGGACAACACCCCAATCATGAATGTCAAGCACCAGAATATATGTGAAAGCATCCAAATTGCGTGGAGAATTGGCCTTAAGAAACCTATATAATAATACTTGTAATCTAGAGAGGAGAAATTACTATAATTTTACATGGAATGATTATGCTTCTTTAAGATTTCTATAATTGTAGCAATAAGAAGAGTATCAACATATTAAAGATATCCTTTTGAAATTTATTTCTTCAAATGAGGTTGCCCTCTTAAATCAAAGAACTAAGTGTTTTATCAAGAGAATATGATAACATTGTGGAATGAAGAGGAACTAGAGCCTAAAGAAAAGGAGGAAATTGTTGTTCAAAAAAATTAGAAAGATGAGAAAGAGGAAGATGAAGACGGGGATCAAAATAAGGAGGCTATCATGGAATTATTGATAGCCACCTTAAGCATAAAGGGCTTGTACTTCCCACAAAAAAATTGTTAAAATCAATCGAAGATCTTTGGGGTTTTATTATTCCTCGTTATATTGACAGTGTATTACTATAGAGGGCATTAGTGGATTTACTTGGTTTTATTACATTGATATCTTATATCCTTATTATCTCGCAACATATGGCTTATTTGTAGGCTATTGAACCCTTATGTGAAAAAAAAATAAGTGGAAGATGTTAATTATAGATCCAAGTTGAACAAGGACTTACTGAGAAGTCTAACTAAAAGACTCATAAAGAAGCTATGGTTGGGAGGCAACCCAATAATTAGGTTTTTCTTTTTAATTTTGATTGAGTAGTTTGTAGGATTTTTATTAGTAGTTTAGTTATTTTCATAGTTTTATTTTGATAGTCCTAATTTTGTATTTCATATTTAATGGAGTTCCACAGGTTAAAAAGACAACATCACCCCTTACATTAGAGTATAAAAGATCTTATTAGCACTGTATAGATGCTGATGACATTGGATAAGCATAGAAATCTTTTTCTATCAGAGGAGTACTAGTTATCTCACTCCCTTCTTTATTTTTCATATTTTTCATTGTTTTTGCATGTTTTGTACATTAAGGGCAATGTACAACTTAAGTTTGGGGGAGAGACTTAGCAGTCAAGATTGTCAATTTTGTTATAGTTGGCCTAGTAATGAATAATTAGAGAATTCTCTTAAAGAAGATGATCAAGATGATAAGTTTGTTTGCAATTGTGATTTGATTTATTTAGGCAAATAATTATGAGCTTTGATGATTAAGTTGATTTCAATTTGGTTTATTAATTTTGAGAACGGCAATTTGATTTGTATTATGATGTTTTTACATATAATTTTTACATATATTACATTAAATATGAATTCTTTGGAGCATTTTCATTATCCCACACATATAAAAAAATAAAAAATAAAAAATTATTTTAATAAATGAGCATAAATAATTTCCTCCACTTTCTTTATACCAATGAAAAGTTTAAAGTTAAATAGTGGTGCTACTAACCATTTGAGATAGTGACCTAGTTGAGTAATTGAGGGTATTCATGACAAGGAGCTTACTCTTGCATCAAAAGACTTGGTGACTTTTCAAACAAGCTTCTAAATACTCTTATATTGTTTAAATTTAGTGTTTCGTTTTTAACAAGGGGTATGAAATTATGTAAAGGTTTTAGCATTTTTCTTATATATGTTCACTTTATGCATTAAGTGGAATGGTGTGAAATTAAGTTGAAATTTAAATAATTATGAAGTGAACTTGGTTGATTTATAACTTGATGCAAGTAACTAAGTGTTTAACAATTCATTGAACTTTGAAATTAGATGAACAAGCAGAAAAAAAATCCTTATAAATGTCTTCAATTTGTTTAATGCTTTCTTAGAGTTGCTTCTTATTAAATTGAAAGCAATAAAATTGATTTGCTTGAGGATAAGTAAATGATTAAGTGTGGGGGAGTTTATTAAATGCTTAATCCTCCATATTTCTAATTCCATGTTTAGTTCATTTTGTTTGTTTATTTTAGATTTTTTATTTTTTATGGTACTAAATTTATTCTTATTATATTTTTAGGTCTTAATTACCTTCATGGGTCGAAAGGAGCATAAATCAGACAAAACTGAGGCATAAAATTGAAGGATTGAAGTTGTCCTTGAGGGATATGACCATGTGGAGGAGAAAATGGTCATGTCTTAAATTGTATAGCATTTTGGAACCATATTTTTGTGCAATTTTTGAAGAATTAAAATGAGATTGGGGGACACAGTCATACACATGGTTGTATGGGTGATCGTGTCACCCTAAAAACTCTAATTTTTGACTTATAAAAGGAAAAAAGACTAAGAAAAAAGAGAGAGGCTAAAGGAAAGCTTATGAAAACATAAATTGATGGCTTAGGATGATAGAAAAAATGAAGAACAAGCAAGGAAACACATTTGGAGTGGATTTCCATCAATTTAAAATAGATTTCATGAAGATTTAAAGGGTTTCATCATGTTTGTTTTGATTTTTTTTAGTTTTTGAGTTTTAATGTTGTGCCTTCTATGATTAGGAACTAAGCCTTTATTGGTACTTGTATTAGATGAACCCTTGATAGACTTGTAGTGATTTTGTTTTAATTTAATTCATTCTTTAGTTTCATTGATATTCAGTTATATTCTTAATTATTCTTGAATTAATATTGTTGGCATATTGATTCATATATGATTGTATGTCATTGAGATTGAGAAATCCAATATATAAATTGATATAGAATTATTGAAATGAGTTGAATACAAACCTTAAGATAGACATAAATCTTCTAAATTAAGATCAATAAGTTATAAATTAAATTCAGTTGTAAAATCACAATTACCTGAGAAGTCTTAAGGAGGATTTGAAGTCTAAGTACCACTATCCTCCTACCACTATCTTCTTTGAATATTTCTTAGTTTAATCTTCATTCTAGGTAGTCAATTGTGTTAATTTATTTTAGTTTTAATTTTGAATTTGATTAATCATAAGCACCATAATTTATTAGATTAGATAATAAAAAAGTTGATAAGTATTAGTAATACTAGGGTCTATTTGTTTCTATTTACGTTTTTGATTTTTTTGATTTTGGTTTTAAATTCATTAAAAAATATTTGTTTGTTTGAGTTTGGAAAGTAATTTATGTTTTTTGTTTATGTTTTTTAATAATATAGTTTATTATCAACTAAATATATATTACTTAATTATTTAATATTAATTATTAATAAGAATTATGAATGATTTAATTAAATAATTTAAATTAATTTTTAAAAATAAAATAAGTTTAATTTAATAATTATTAATGTAAGTAATTTAAACTTAAAATAATATTCAAAATATATAAAGTTTTAAATAAAATTTGCTTTAATAATTGAAAATATATAAATATTAATTTATAAGTAAAAAATTAATTATTAAATTATTTATTTTAATAAAATGTTTCATTTTTCTTATAATTTATAAATAAATATTATATATGAGAAAAAATAAATGTTATTTAATTTATTTATAAAATAATTTATTTTACTTTTAATTTAATATATAATTATTAGTAGCAATAAAAATATATCTAAATTTACATTAAAAATTAAATATGTTTTTGTTTTTATTTATAAAATAGAAATAAAATAAAAACTAAAACAGAAAACTAAAACAGAATAGAAAGCAACCATCTATTCCTCCTGTATTTGACTAGAGCTGTACCGTGTGCTTGCACTTGAAACAAGATCACGCCAGGATTTACATCTTACACTTGTGTGTCATTTCATTTTGTTTTTTGTTGACACTTCTGGCAGACATACAACTTCACGAATTTATAAAATGACAAAACTCTTGCATGTGACCTAGCCTGCCTCTCCACGTCCTTTTCGCCTATTAGAGCCAAAAACATACTTCGTCGTCAGAAATTTTAGCTTACGGCTCTTTATTAAAAAATCAGTTCTTATAAAAATAGAAATTTAGTTATTTATTCAGTCCTAGTTTTAGAGTATGTACTTGTCGAGTGATGCAATTTTGGTAACAAGTAAATTTAGATATGATGGCAATGGTCAGATTACTATATATATGCCTATCATAATTGAAATCCAAATATGTACACATAAACCCAACTGTTTATTGTTTTGATTTGTATCGATCACTCAACATATTGTGCTAAAGTCCAACAGAGATTTAATCAATAGCTGCACCACCTAAGCCACCTCGTAAGTGACGTTTAAGCATTTATTTTGTCTGATAGAAAGTGGAAAGGAATGTACCAATGTCTAAACTCTACTAAAGTGAATTAACCTTTCACCACACCACAGTACTCACTAAGCTAAATGATTCGAGTTAATGAGTCACTCAAAAATATATATTTCGCACCTGTCTGTCACTGTCATTGCGTTTAGCGCTGATACATGTACAGTTCTGTCAGTGTTTCATGCTTAAAAGCAAAGCACGTAACGTATAAAAA
>JANPWU010000007.1:4537399-4549799 GCA_024707465.1 Erythroxylum daphnites
GAACTGTATATTCCGCAACTGTTGTATAAATGTGTATGTAATTGATAAAGGGCCCAAAGTGGCATATGGGAAATTGTGTTTATAAATGGCATTGTATGTCCTCTTATGTGCTTGTGTGAGAAAAAAATATATACGGGAAAGATGGCAATTTTTGAACGGACATTCACGAGAAAGATGGCAGTTTTTGACACTATTAGATGCAGAATCAGATTTTGTGGTCTTCATGAAAGTTGTAGCGCTAGATGTCTTCTTTCTAATGGTCCAAAACTAAACTCAATCCGACATCTAGATTGAAAGTTATGGCTATCGTGCCAAGAGAGGTTCAAATTGATTTAAGGTGTGAACATAGTCTACTCTTTTGAGCATAACTCCCTCATCTGACCTCCAATTGAGGTGCTTCTTAGACCAATAGATTACTAAGACATGTATCTTTCTCCCCATAAAAATTTGAATCATTTGGAGTTTATTTGAGAAAATTAGCATTAAAGTAAGTTAGAGGTCGGTTAGGAGAGCTTGTTTGGGGCATGAGCACACTTAAGCTTTTTAAGCATATCTTAAGATGTAGAGCTCCGTTTGAGGTGATTCTTGCTTCAAAATAAACAAGAGACTTAGAGCTATGATTTCTATGAAAAAGTCAACTTATAATTTTAATGATTGATTAGTGTGCGCTCACCACTATTGTGGAATGACAACAAAGGACCATTAGGGTTTCAAGCACTAGGCGCTATGTCTCTGAAGTTGGGCTCCGGAAACGGGGTCCAACAGTGTTACACATGCTTGCCCAAAGAAATGTTTGTTTGATGCGGCTAAGGGTCTTTTGAAATGTAAAGTGGCCACCAATAGGAGAGGAGTGACAATCAGCCAAAATGTGGGAAATCAAGGAAGAATGTGGACTTAAAAATACCTTATGACGTTTGAACCAAATCCCATTGCGAATGAAATATGGTGTCGAAGAAGAAGAGGCAGATAACTTGGTATAAAATGGGTCGGTGCGCACTTCATCTTATAGGATTGTCCACCAATTTGATGTTAAAGTAAAAATAGCCAGGAGATGGAGTTCAACCATGCAAGAGAGAGAATCTGCAACTCGATTGTTAACACCCCCTTTATATTGAATCTCATAATCATAACCAAGAAATTTTGGTATCTAATGTGCCTGAGTCGGGGAGATAATGCGTTGCTTCAGGAGGAATTTCAAGCTTTGGTGGTTTGTCCGGATAATGAAATGATTGCCAAAAAGATAAGACCACCATCGTCAGACTGATTTCACCAACGCTAACATTTCCTTTTCATATGTGGAAAGGTTCAATGCACTCCCTTTTAAAGCTTCACTAAAGTAAGCAATAGGATAAGCTTGTTGTGTTAAGACTGCTCCTATTCCCACTCCACTGGCATCACATTCAATTACAAATGGTTCTGTAAAATCAGGTAAGTGGAGCATGGGGGGAGATGAGAGAACCTGATTCAATTGTTGGAAAGATTATTGGGCAGCTTCAGTCTACTAGAAGTTATCTTTTTTAAAAAGTTGAGTCAATGGAGCTATGATGCCTCCGAAATGGCGAATGAACTTTTTGTAATACCTGGCTAAACCAAGTAATTTGCGAACACCTTAAAGAGTTGTAGGCTATAACCATTCCAAAATGGCTTGGATTTTACTTAGATCTACTTATACTCCTTGTCCTGTAATGATATGCCCAAGGTACTCCACCTGTTAAACCCCAAATTTGCACTTGGGATTCTTTAACAGAGAGTTGATGTTGCAGCAAAACAGAAAAAACTAAATGTAAATGATGTACATGGTTTTCCCAAGTAGAAGAATAAATTAATATGTTATAAAACAAGGATAAACTTACAAAGATAAGGGCAAAATATGTCATTCATTAAACTCTGGAAAGTGGTTGGAGCGTTAGTAAGGCCAAATGGCATTACTAAAAACTTGTAATGTCCCTCGTGTGTGCGGAAAGTCATCTTTGGTATATCTTCTTCATGAACTCTTTTGATGATAACCTACCTAAAGATCTAGCTTGGAAAATAATTGAGCTCCATGTAGTTCATGATGGAGGACCATCCCTACATGCTCTCAAGGATGTTGAAGACATGGGTTTTGGTGAACAAGAGCAAGAAAATAAGGCACAAGTTGAAGACAAGGATCCGGGTGAAGAACTAGGTGAAGTTAGGTTGGATTTGATGCTTAAGTTCCAAGCTAATTTCGGCCCATTTGGTGATCACAAGGCAGCTATTTTAGCTCCTTAAAATTGACATTTTATATTTCTAGATTGGTTTGTTTGTTGTTTTGGTTTGATTGTGTTGAACTAGCCTTTTGGTCTCCCATTTTCAAGTTATTAGAGACTTAAAGGAGTTTTAATGTGTGTATGGTCAGTTTTGAGCTTGAAGGACCGAAATCCTTATGGCTATTCTAGGAGTCAAAACTTTCCTTTAATACTTGTCATTTTCTTTGCAAAAGGAATCATTCAGTTTTATAAAAAACTTTCAGAAAATATTGAGAGCTTTTTCTTCAATTTGTTGGCAAGAAATTGTTTGGGTTTTTTGTTGTTCTTTCCAAAAAACAATTGGGTTTGATTATTTTCCGAAAATAATCCGTATCTTGTTCTTGTTCCAATCGCACTACCTTATCGGGAAATCTGCACAGTTTTTGTGAATCCATTCTAATCTGCCTTGCCATGAGTCAAATTGTCTATTTTTTATTTCCTTTGAAAGTAGACACCTTGAAGAACAAACTCCAATTCGAATTTCTAGAAACCGATCTCACAAACTGTTCCAATCCTACTTTGAATTCTGCCTTCATCGCTCAGAAATTCCTATACGAGCCCAGAAAATGTTCTAACTTCAAATAGCCATAAATCATTCTTCCCATATCCAAATTGAGAAATTATTTTTTTGAAATCATCGTTCAAGAAATGATTTAGAAGAATCAAAAGCCTGTTTGTATCGGTTCCTCTTCTATTTCCTAGAAAATCCCAATTTTCTCCAGAACGTCCAAGCACATCCCAGTTATACAATTTTCCCTTCTACATCAACCCCCAATTCTGCCTCTATTTCATAGAAAATAACCTGAAAGTTTCCATTCCAGTTTTACCTGAGAAGACCAAAACTTGTCCAAACTTTGTCAAATCCTTTCCAACCTTTCCCCAACCTTTTTATAGCCTTCCTCGCATCAGTTCATCAAGTAATTCATCAATAACAGGAATTGGATAGTCATCTTTAATGGTGATATTATTGAGGGAGCGATAATCCACATAGAATCACCAGTCCCCATCGGCCTTTTAGACTAGCAAAATCGGTGATAAGAAAGGGCTCCAACTTGGTCGAATAAGCCCACTAGCAAGTAATCCTCGAACAAGCCTTTCAATCTCAAATTTATGAAAGTAAGGATATCTGTAAGGTCGAAGACTCATTGGGGTAGAGTTCGGTTGGAGGGTTATTTGATGATCATGTATTCGGTTATGAGGCAATGTAGAAGGAGGCTAGAAAAGCTTGGAGAATTCTGTTAACAACTGAGTAATTTCTAAGGGTGACTGGTGAGGAGAACTCGCTTGATAGTTGGCATCAATTTGGAAGAGGAACCCAATCCCACAGGGGGAATTTAATTCTTTGCTTTGTAGCGGTAAGAGTGGAGTTCTCTATAGACCTTGCAACTTGTGGACTTTACTATCCTCATACTAAGTCATAGTGACAGTGCGATAGTCAATCTATATAGGCTCCAAAGTTGCCAATCATTGCACTCCTAACACCAAAGGGCACACTGCTACATGTAGTATATAATAATCAGTTGCAATTGAGGTTCCCTGCACATGAAATGGTAAGGTCCGGGCATAGCCCTACACATTTGATACGTTCTTGGTTTGCCACCATCACATAAAATTCAATATTGTGGTTGACTGAAAGACCAAATTTTTGTACCATAGATTGATCTACAAAGTTATGAGTACTGCCATTGTCTATTAAACCATAAGGTCCTTACCTCGGAGTTTACAAAGTACCGCAAGGTCTGTGGAAAATTGGTTCTTGTAATAGCATGGAATGAAACTTCACCTGGTGGCTCCTCAATGGTTGGAGTAACTGGTTTCCTTTGCTTGTCACTGTCGTCTAATGTTAGATAATCCTCAATTATGAAAGATTGTCCTCTCACACCGGTGCTCGAGAGTAAACTTCTCGTTGCAGTAATAATAGAGCTCTTTGTCCCTTCGATTATTAGCTTCCTTTACCAATAACTGTCTCATTGCGGTGAGTGGGGATGTGGTATTTGTACCTTATGGAAGTCGTATACTTGGTGTGGGTCCTAGAATTTAAGGAGAGGAAAATGGCCTTTTAGCTATGGGACGTAATGGTTGCACCTTTTTTTGTAGCGAGTTCTTCTCCTCGATTAGTTGAGCCACGCCAATAGCCTCGACCAAAGTTCGTGGCTGCTTATTCTTCACCTCCAATCTAATGTCATCTTTTAGGCCTGCAATAAAATTCCCTAAGAGAAAAGATTCTGGTAGTCCATCAAGTTGGTTGGGAAGTCGCTCGAAGACTTCTTAATAAGATTCCACTGTCAAGGTTTGCTTGAGTTGAAAGAGTGATTCGGTCGGATCATCATCGGTAGGATCAAATTGTTGCAAGAGAGCTTTGGAAATTTTCCCCAAGAGAGGTGCCATTGGAGGGCAAGACCTTCTAAATGATATGAGGCCACTTGAACTCATTGATCCAAGGCTACCCTCTTAAAGTCAAAACATTGCTCTGCTTTATAGATCCATTCCATCGGGTTATCTCCATTGAAATATGGAAAAGTGAAAGAAAGAAGAGAATCAAGGCGGGTAGGAGTTCTATTGTTGTGAGGGGTAGAAGTCTTTTGGATTACTGTTTTGGGAGTTTCCCATGTATAACTTGAAATTCTTGAATCATAGATTGGAGGGAGGAGTGGATTTCATCCAACAAAGAGTTGATCACATAGAATCATGACTCATGCCACCCAAGAATGTCCTGAACCTTATTTTGAAATTCCACATTTGTCTTTCCTCAAGTGTCCATAAATTAAAGATGTGTGCAAGCTAAACCTGGCCCTAATACCTAGAATGATATGTAAGAATTTGAGTTGAGTAATGATAGAGAAGAATAGGAAGTTGGGAACATGAAAAATTCAGACTTCAATAAAAAATTCATGAGATTCGTTACAACTTTTGAATACTTAAAGTAAATAACCACCCATTAATACTACTACCCCACATTTTATCCATCCACTAACACTACTACCCCATTAATAGAACATATAAAGACCCATGAAATATAACAACTCATGTAGCCACCTTAACCCCCATATTAAGGACTATGTGGAAGCCAGGACTATGTGGAAGCCAACACAGGTGTTCGTAACAATGTTCTTCTCGTTATCTGGTATTTCTAGTTATGTTTTTCTATCTGTTAATCCGAAAGGATGTAGTTTCACATAAATTATGAATGGTCGCAGTTGTTATAAAATTTCTAAAAAAAATAATAAAAATGAAATAACAAATCAACACATCAAATTTGTTAATGTTGTTTGGCACACTTTGCCTACATCTACGAGGCCCTCACCCAGCTTAATATTTTCACTAACAATAATAGTTTTATATAAGGCCTTACTGAGCTGACTCACTCAACCCTCAACACTATCCTTCGTCCTCACTATCCGTGAAAGTATTTTACACCCAATAACATGACTGACCCGTGCTAACTTCAACAGAGAATTTTCTTAACAATATTTAATGATAATGATACGAAATAAATAACTCAAGTGATTAAACAAAATTCAATATAAACGAAAACGTTTAAGATAGGAAGAACAACTTCCTTAATAATTCCAACTTCTTCAGCGAAAGATTAAAAAGTTGTCCATCAATAAATCTACTGTAGTCTTTTAAGATTATCATTGTAACATCACATACACAGTAGCAAACAAATTTGCAACACATGTAAACATTTCTTCACCGAAACCATGCAAATATCAAGGCTATAACAATCACAACAACTGTTGGAATTTTTCTCACACAGCCACCACTATCAACACCCACAAAACTCCTACATAATCCACTGTTGTTTTTCAAAAGATAGAGAATACATGGCTGTAAAGATTCCACACAATCATGCAAACATAAAGAGAAAAGTCTACTGCTAAATCGCCCTTAATATAGATGTTCAAAACAAAAGAATGTGTAGCTGCTAAATCACCCAAGAATAGAACATGCAGTAATAATATACGGATTAATAATCAACGTGAACTTGGCTGCATAAGATTATACAAAATAGCCCTTAATGATAATTTGGTGGTAGGAGAAAAAAGCAGCTGTAGAAAAAATTCATCAACACCAAAAACCAATCCATTACAGATATCTAATCCTTGACCCAAAAATTAACAACACACAAAATAATATCTTCAAACAAATCTTATTGTTTTTCCTCACTAAAAACGATAACCAGTCAGCCCATACATCACGTGAAACACAACCAATGATAGTTGCTATTTTCAAACCAAATCTCAACCTTCTTTAAATAACCATTATCCCAATATAGGCTATCTATTAAATCCCCTCTTTATTAGGTTTAAAAACCTAATCAACTTTATGTTGAAGTAGTTCCATATAAATCCAACATAGGCCAATTTCAAATAATGCTCAAACTACCTAATAAGATATCATAATAACATATATCTTATCACTGTCTTTGTTGTTATTTTTCTCCCCAAAATGCTCCCCACTAAGCCTACACCATCCATTGCCACTGCTGGTTCTCAGAAAGTGACCAAAAGTAACCCCCTACGCTAGTGACTCTACATGAAAAGCAATATCTGTAGACTCCAAGTGAGAAGCAATATTTGCCATCACTTGTATCTACGCTTGGATTGTTTCCAATAATTTTGTTTGCTTTTGTCCATGATATTAGGGGTTTTGATATCAAGACATTTATGCCTATCATTAAGGATACATTCACTCATGATTCCCAGATTATATATGCCATTGTTACTTCAGTAACCAAGGTCTAATGCCAATAATTTTATATGGTAGATTAACATTTAGACATTCCTGATGTTAATGTCTAGAGAATCCATGATTTTTGTGCTCTCTAATTGGTTAATACTCAACTTTGATGTTTAGATTTGCATTAAACATGATTTTTTTGCGATTGTTAGGGCATTCAAGATCCTATAAAACTATTGGAGGATCCACCCCTACAAGTCAGCTACGTTACCTTACGTCAAATTTTGACTTCTCTTATTGATCAAATTGTCTGTGAGGTAATTTATGAAGTGAAAGATCTTGGTTACTTTCCTTTTTATTGACTTCCACATTTATGCCCTATAACTAGTCCATACATTGAAAGATTTTATGCAAGTGCATTGGGGTATAACTATAGATGCGACATCACCAATACTAGAGAAGTACCGAAATACCTATGAGAAAACAAGTTGATAGTTTTGGCAACTTTTTCCTTGATCTTGGGCAATTTTGGTTGACCGTACAAAGTTATAACTCAAATCAGTTTGCAAATTGATTGCAATATTTAAACCTAGAGCCAGCTAACAAAAAGATCACCATTACAAGATTGCCTGGTTCTAGTTGTAATCCTAAAATTATATAGGCAAAGCAGGTAAGAAGCAGTTTGAGGATCTGCAAGAAAACATGAAATGATTCATAATTTATGCCCTGCATTGATTAGCGTAGCAGCGATAATATGTATGAAAGACAAAGAGTTGTTCAAATTTTGGAAGTAGCCAACTCTTGGTTTTCTCGATAGATATCTATAAATAAGGACCTACATCATCGAATGGATTACTACTATTGGTGATTTCCATGTCATGGAAAGATGTAAGGTGCAATTCCCTATTGGTAAATGCTCGGATGATCATTATTGTGATGTTCTTGATATGGATGTATGTCAAATTTGCTAGCTAGACCGTGTCAACAGGATGTTGATGCATTTCACTTGGGAAAGGCAGAATATTTATCTATTTGTGAAGAATGATGTGAACTATAAGTTAGTACCAATAGGTGAAAAGAGGGTGGCAAAACCTAATGAGACAAAGAATTCATTGTTAGAATTGGAAAATAATAAGAGAAGTTTTATAAGTGAGATGAAAAAAAAACAAAGGATGTATACTTATTGATAGAGAAAGGGGACAAAGAGATTGAAAAGAGAAAAGATGATATTCCTTTAAAAGTGCAGTCAATTTTAGAAAAATTTGGGGGTGTACTTGAAGAGCTATCCAATGGATTATCTCCCATAAGAGATATCCAACTCCAGATTGATTTAGTTCTTATGGCTAGTTTACCTAACTTGCCTCACTGTCGTATGAGTCCAAATGAGAATGAGATCTTGAGGGAGAAAGTAGATGAGTTGATTAGGAAGTGGTATATTAAAGAGAGTATGAGCCTATGTACGGTTCCTATTTTACTTACACCTAAAAAAGATAGTAGTTAGAGGTTGTGTGGATACTCGAGCTATTAACAAGACTTCTATTAAGTATAAATTTCCTATTCTGAGGCTAAATGATATGTTAGATCAATTTAGTAGGGCCGTGGTCTTTTTTAAGATTGATCTCAAGAGTGGTTATTATCAAATTCGAATTAGGCTTAGGGACGAGTAGAAAACTATTTTTAAGATTAGACACAGGTTATATGAATGGTTAGCGATGTCTTTTGGGTTAATCAATGCTCTTAGCAATTTTTTAAGGAGGATAAATCAAGTGTTTAAACCTTTTTTTATGTAGGTTTGTATTTGTGTACTTTGATAATATGCTTATCTATAATAAGTCAAAAGAGGAGCATTTAGGTAACTTACGCAGTGTATTTGATGCCTTGAGGAAAAACAAATTATAATACTAATTTGAAAAAAATACACTTTTATGTCTAAAATTTTATTATTTCTTGGTTACGTTTGAGGGAAAAATGGAGTGAGAGTAGGTGACAAAAAGGTGAGAGCTATTAAGGAGTAGCTTACACCTAAGAATGTCGAGAATGTGAGGAGCTTTCATGAATTAACGACAATTTATAGGTAATTCATTTGTAATTTTAGAAACATTGTAGTTCTTGTTATCAAGTGTGCACAAGAAGAAAACATTTAAATAAGAATAAGAACAAGAGCAGAGTTTTGTAATAATTAAGGAAAAATTATATACTACATTTATTCTACCTTTGCCCAATTTTGATAAGTTGTTTGAAGTAAAATGTGACGCTAGTGGAGTTGAAATTAGAGTTGTGTTATCTCAAGAAAAAAAGTCTGTAGCCTTTTGTAGTGAAAAGTTGTGTGATATTAGGTAAAAGTAGGCTACCTATGATAAAAAATTTTATATTATTATAAGAGCCTTGAAGATGTGGAAATATTATTTAATTATAAAAGAGTTTATTTTATACACTGGTCATCAAACTTTAAATTATTTGGAAAGTCGAAGGAAACTAAGAACAAAGATGGATGCTAGATGGTTAACTTTTATTGACAAGTTCCCACATAAATTAATGCATAAAAAGGGGGAGAATAATGTGGTTGCTAATGCATTAAGTAGAAGGGTGGCTATAGTTAAGACCTTAAGTATCGAGGTTAAGGGTCTTAAGTATTTGAAAGAGTTATATGAAAGTGATGGGATTTTGGGAAAATATGGGACTTATGTTTGGTGAAAAAAAATCTCATGATGATTTTTATGTACATGATGAATTTTGATGAAAGGAAATCAAGTTTACCTTCTAAGAACTTCACTCAGGGAGAAGGTGATTAAAAAATTTCTTAGGAGAGGCTTAGTTGGTTACTTCGGTAGAGACAAAAACTCTTAAAGAGGTAAGAAAGAGATGCTATTGGCTGAAAATGAAGAGAGACATTGTTACTACTGTAGAGAGGTGCCAAGTTTGTCAAACTTGTAAGGGACATGTTTGAAATGCTAGTTTGTAGATATCATTGCCAGTTTCTAATGCTGTTTGCAAGATTTATCTATGGATTTCGTGTTGGGAATTTTAAGAACACAAAGAGGTATAAATTTATCTTTATGGTTTTGGACAAATTTTCTAAAATGGCACCATTTATCTCTTGTAAAAAATTGATAGACACTAGAGTGATTACTAAACTATTCTTTAGAGAATGATGTGATTACTAAACTATTCTTTAGAGAAATGATGTGACTTTTTGGTGTTCCTAAATCTATTTTTTAATCATGAAACTAAGTTTTTTAGTCACTTTTGGATAACCAAGGTTTATTTGATTTTTTATCTTAAGTATAGTAATAATGCATATCCTTAAACTAATGGTCAAATGGAGGTAATGAATAGGACTTTGGGGTAATTTAGTAAGTTGTATAGGTCGTAACAAACTAAAAAGTTGGGATTTCTTAATTGCACAAGTTAAATTTGCCTACAACAATATAATCTATAGTGTCATTGGTTGATCGCCATTTTTATGGTTTACCCAAAGATCCCTAATCATGTTATTGACCTTGTTAAATTGCCTAAATCTTCTAACATTTCTCCTAATGCTACAAAGTTACCTAAAGAGACATAAGAAATTCAAGTGGAGGTGTAGAAGAAAATTAAAAGAGCTAATGAGAAGTACAAGACTAAGGTTGATCTTAGTATTAGAGATGAAGTTATGATTTTCTTGAGCAAGAATCGAACTAGAGGTTATCATATACTACAACAAAAGAAGTATGATTCATTTAGAGAAAATCAATGACAATGCTTACATTGTTGAACTATCTCTATAAATGAGTAATATCTCTCTAACCTTCAATACTGTTAATCTTTCACCTTACTTTCATGATACAAAACTTGGATAAGCTGGAAATAACTCAAGGTTGAGTTCTGTGACAAGTAAGGGTGAATGATAATATATTTGATTTCTCAGACATAATGAAATATTTACTAACACATGATCTCACCTTATCCATCATTCTTTATAATTCTTTCTCTTTAGGTAGAATGGTATATTGACTAGAATATGATAATGCCTCATCCAACATTCTTCTTTGAATTTCTTTTTGATTGGATAGAATGGAATATTGACTAACACGTAATCACATCTTATCTAACATTCTTCTCTACAAGATTTTTGGATATCTTTTTATTTTATTTGTTTCTTATTTCAAACTTTACTCAATCCTCCTTTCTTATTTTGTCTTGAAGTCTTCTTAAGATAAATTTGAATTTTCTCTCTTTTGAAATTCTTTTTAAGATAAATTAAAGTTTCATATTTCCTTTATAAGCCTTTCTAAGAAGAATTAGAGTTTCTATTTTATTTAAAATTTTCCCTAAGATGAATTAACTCAATCTTTTTTGTTCTTTTCCTATTTTTGCTAGAGGTCTCCTTAAGATAAATCGAAGTTTTTTATTTTTTTAAAAAATGGTCCTAAGATAAATTAGAGTTGTATATTTTTTTTAGAATTCTTCCTAAAAAGAATTATAGTTTCTTATTTTGTTTAGAATTCCTTTTAATATAAGATTTATTTAAACCTATTTAATTAGCTTTTGAAAGATATTAATATAATTCTCTATCGATAAAATTTATCTCTGAGAGAATTTTTATCTTACAATTTTCATATTATAATCTACCGTTGCGAACCCAAAATGCACCCATGATGTGAATATGGGGAAGTTTAACTTTCCATTTTACTGCTGATCAAGAAAAGGAACCGTGGAATGCATAGAGTTGGAGGATTGACTTCCTAGCGGACTCCATTGATCAACACAGATTATGGATTGTGTACATACATCTATATCTATGGATTGACTTCCTAGTGGACTCCATTGATCTGTTGAATATTGTCTCAAAGAAAGTCAGAAATGGAAGCTTGCAAAGTCAGAAATCTTATCTTCTCAAAATCAGAAATTGAAGCTTGCTTTCGGTGATTGTTGACTCAACATCAGTGATTGCTTTCGGTAATTGTTGACTCAACAGCTAGCTTTCACACCCATTGTTCACACCCATTGAATTCTCTATAAATGGGAGGAGCAACAACGAAAGAGATGAGAGTTGGGGAAGAGAGCAGAAGTTGTTAGTGTGAGAGTATAGAGAAGTTTTCAGAAGTGAGGGAGAGCAAATAACTTATAGAGGAAAGAGATAGTTACGGAGAAAGAGAGAAAAATAGTATATTTGTATTTTTTGCTTTCTCTTTCTAGTAGAAGTGGGTGAGCTTGGGTTATTTTGGGTCTCTTGGGAAATTGAGTGATAAACACTATTATATGCTCTTATTGATTATAGTGAAATACTCAGTCGTCTCCAAACTGGATGTAGGTATTGCCGAACCAGTATAAAAATCTTGGTGTTCTTGTTGTTATTTTATTTTCACTCCGAATTTATTAACATTTTCGCACAACAAGTGGTATCAGAGCTCCAGTTTTTTCGACTGGGGTGTTGTAGGAGTAAAAATCTGTCGGTGAACAGTATC
>JANPWU010000007.1:4561552-4573485 GCA_024707465.1 Erythroxylum daphnites
GTATGAAGTGCGGTTCAATGAATTGATGGGGTATGCTACAACCTTGATTCCAACTGAGGAGGATAAATGTAGACGATTTGAAGATGGGCTGGACATGGAAATCAGAACGGGGCTGGTAATTACCAATTTGAGCAGTTTCACTAAGTTAAGAGCTGCTTCGATCAAAATTAAGCAGCTACTAAAAGATGGTCAAGCAGAGTATAGGCAAGAGTCCAGAATGAAGAGGCTTGGAGAATTTCAAGCTAATTATGGCAGAAGATTCAGTAAATGTTAGAGCAAACCGTCATGATCACAGTTGAGATTGAGATAGTCAAGGTTTAGGCCAAGAAGAGGTTTTGGTTATTCTAGTAGAGGTCAAGCATTTGGAGGGCAGACTTATAGCAGGCAACCACCACAGATGCCTAGCTGTGAGCACTACTATTAATATTATTTTTTGAGTTACCAATTTTGTATTAATATTATTTTGAAAACGTTAAAGTGTAACATAATATTATAAATAAATACAAAAACCTATTTAAATCCTTCAAAAAATACTAAGCCTAATTTGAACCTTTTGATCTAAATTAGTGGGAATAGCGTGCTTTGTACAAGTTAAATTAGGCTTACGCGAGCTGTGCTTTGTACAAGTTAAATTAGGTCTAGTCTGGCCTGGTCCATAGCCAATAAGTTAAGCCTAGTTTGACCTAGTCTTGAGCCTTGCGTCAGGCTTGGGAACTAAAAGAAAGTAAGGTCTTAGGTCAACCTCAAGAACAAAACGACATCATTTTATCCTTTATTTTTCACAATATAAAACTGCATCGTTTTGCTTTATGATTACTTCTCTTCTTCTTCACTCATCACTTCTCTTTATTCTCTCTCAATCTCTCACCACCGTTGTCACTCGTCAGCCTTCACTTTCAATCGTCACCCCTTCGTAGCACCAATCACTGCCACCCAACTTACCCCTTCCCCCTCTAGCTATGACCGTCCTTTCTCCTTATTGCCCCTCCAACCTTCTCTTTGCATTGCCACCCCGCATCCCAGCCACCCCCGTCGTCGTGTTTTTTTAACTTATTTAAGCCACTCAACCTATACGAAGGTAAAATACATGTAGTGTTTTGTGAAATACTAAAATTTGTAGTATTGTTATAGTTGGCAAGGTGTTTTCTTGGAATTACACAAGCCTGTATATGATTGTATAAGTCACTATTTGTAATGTATTTCTGCATACTACAATTTATGACACGATCATAGTGACTTACACAGTCATATAAACGCCCTTGTAAATGACCATGTAAGTCACTGATTAACTAACTATGATTAGAAGTCCAACTCAAAGTTAATTGAAAAGTGAAGTTTGGAATCAATTTAATAAGACTAGATTGATGGACAAAGTATAAAACTCAAATATAAATATTGTCAAAAGATGTTGGCCGCAAGTTCAAAAGGTGGAATCGCTCATTTAAAGATACATATGGATTCATGTGCTAGAAAAAAGATGGCATTAAGAGGTCAAAAATTATTGAAATCTAAAGGGAAGAATGATATGATTGCAATATCTTATGACAGCACCTGATCAAGGCTACAACATATCAAGGTTTTTGATAACTTCTATGGTAACTGGTGATGAACATCCACTATCTATGGTTGACACCAAAAGATTTAGGATCATTTGCAACTCATTATAACCAATGTTTAAGGTTCCAAGTCATAATACATTGAAGAAGGACATTATGAAAGTATATGAGGATTCAACATCATTACAACCAATGTTTAAGGTTACAACTAATGTATTGTAAGTGTTTCAGGGTCAATATTGAAGAACGGAGAAGTTTCAAAGACACTCAAGCCCAAACAATGGCCTACAATCATGGCATAAAAGGCCACAATCGTGACAGAAGCACTGGAGCCAGCCCATTATTGTGGCTGTTGGACTTCGTTTCCGAAGCCCAACTCTTGCTGAGTCATAAACCATGATCTTCATTACTTCGTATTTTCGGAGTCATAAAACGTGAGTGCTTTTTCCTCTAGAGTTATTTCAATGAACCCTCATAAGCTATCAATAGTTCATCTTCATTATCATAACATCCCAAAATTTCCTCACAATTTGATCAATGGCATGCCCACACAAATAAGTCACCATTATCAAACTCATTTCTTATAACTTCAAGGCATATTTTGGGAAACTTCAAATCGAAATTTCATTTTTACTTCTTCAGAACATTTGTTCCCCATTGTCTTAAGTTTCTAATGACACCAAAATCATTAAATTTGTTTTAAAAATCTGAAAGTTATACATCAAACATTTTCTGATTGTTATTACACTGAATAATATACTAAACTCAACGTCTATCCAAAAATTGACAGTCTTAGAGACTGAATTTAAATTCGATTCCATCAGATAATTTGTATCTTTATGTCTCTAGTTTATTTAGAAACAAGAATAATCTCATTTGGAGTTCTAAAAATCAAGCTATCATGAAAATACTAAAACATGTTCAATAAAACATCCAATTTATGCTCTTCCAATTGATGCCCTTACTTTGATTCTATCAATCTTTTTCTAATCAATACTAAAAGCTATAAATTTTCATAGAGAGGTAGAGAAATGTGTTAAGAATCTAATGCTTTAAAAATCAGATCATTTAGAGGTAAAGATATGGTCAAAATAGTGGAACATATTCAGGTTTGGTGAGGATTGGCGGGTCGTGATCGTGCAAATGCACGATCGCGACGCACGAGCGCGAAATTTGCACATCGCGATCGCGACTTCCTCTTATCTCTTCTTCCTTCAACCTGTCTTAGTAAAAAGAGCATAACTTTCACTAGGAATATCGGATTAAGGTCATTCAAAGACCGTTTCGAAGAAGACTTCTAAACCTACAACTTTTATGAAGACTCCAAAAAAATATTTGGCCTCTAAAAGGAAAATTTCAAAACAATGTTGTTGTTTCGAATGTCCATCCTATACAGCATCACAATTTATAATAATCATGTCTCTTAACTCCAATGTCCAAAAATTTCATACTATATACCATTGGAAAGCTAAAAAGAAAGATCTACAACTTTAAAGAGACAACATTGTCCATTTTAGCCTAGATCAATATGGTTTTTTCCTCGAAGTTAGTACACAATTTTTACCCTTATGAAAGACTTGAAATTTTTCCCAACTTCACTTCCTCTAATGCAACATCATTCATAACAATTCAACTACCAAATTGATTTCATTAAAATCTCAAATATCAATTCATACGACTCATCACATTCAACTCTATCTCATCTATACACAAATTCACAGTTCAACTTAACCATCATTTAAACTCAAATTCACATTTCAACTTAACAATCATCAATACACAAATCCATATTTCATTACCATCATAAAAATAAGAGTTTACAAAGCTTTAATGGCATTCTAAGCCACATTACATCATCAATATCAAAAATCTGAAATACAAAAGATACAAAACCCCATAATTCTCGACATGTGTCTAAAATCTTATTTTTACATCAATCTAACTTAAAATACAAAATATGCAAAATTGGAGTAAAGCTTTAACTCTTTTTCACTCGGTCTCTTGCTCATCACCTGAATAGGGGAAAGAGAATGGGGGTGAGCTTAAAAGCTTGTGGGTAACAGTTTATAATTGATAACAAACAAAACCATTGAAATTATTCATTTTTCATTGAAAATTCTTATTAAATTCAAGAAAAGCACGGTTCTTAACCAATTCACAATAATACAAATCATGTATGCATCAACTTGACAATTCACAGATGCAATGCACAACAAATGGCTTGAGAGTTTCGTGGAACGAAACAGAGAAATCGAAGTTTACACCGTGAACAAAACAAGTCCGATTTCTCAGGATCTCGTGGCCTTAAGCGGACAGCCGAGAGAAGGTTATAGGTCAATGTGCACGTGACTAACGAAATGGGTTCCTCTCTTGCCCAATCATAAGAAAATTTATACTCAATGCATTTCCATACATTTTCATATTCTCATGCTTTTTCCTCTTTTTCTTTATACAAAATGTCATGACACATTTCAGTGGCATAACATGATCATACATCACAATGCATTTTTCCACATTCACAATAATTCAAATCCAATCAATTAAGTATATACACACATATAAGCAAATTCTTTAAATCATTTAAAGGCAATATATGCACATTTATGAAGTAATTGCAATCATTTTATTCTCTCAATTTGGAAAAATTTTAATGGCTCATTATTCAATTATAAACATGAAACCCACCTTAATTTTCTTGCTTAAACCTTGCTCAAGGGTGCCTCTCCTTTTGCCGTCCTTAATTCCCATTATCAAAGACAAGAATTCCTATTCAATAGGAATTCAAATTGGAGAACCCATAAGACATATTCACTAAAATTGATTCTAGAAAGCTTAAACACATACATTTCTTAAGCTCTATGAACCAAAACCATTTTAAAAAATCCAAAAGATTAAAATCAAACTTACCTTGAATCTTCACCAAATAGTGAGATTGTTGGCTCTAATGGAAGCTCTAATCCTCCTCTTCCTTTTTCCCTTCTTGACCAACTTCAAAATCACTCTTTAAGACTAAGAAAAATCAAAACCTAGCTTAGCTTTCTTTCTTTTCTCTCTTTCACCGAAACCTTTCTTCTTCCTTCTTCTCTTCGTTTCTTCTCTCCTTTCTCTCTTCAATCACGTTTTACCCCTTCATAAAAACAAGACCACACCTTTTATTCCAATTATGCCTTTAATGAGTGTGCAAAGACCCTTCTACCCTTCCTTATATGCCTTATAACTTAAATGCTTAAGTGACTTGCCAATTTTTTCCGTCATGCAATCTTACCACCTTAACACTATAATTCAATTAACCTATGACATATAATCTTACTCACATTAACATAATAATAACTCCAAAAATTAAATCCATCAAAACCTCATAATTCATTTAAATCATGCTTAATTAGAGAAAAAAATATGGGGTCCAACAGTGACCCATATGCCACAATCATGACAAAAGCCCAGGACACGGCCCACAATTGTGGCTTGCTTGCCACGATCGTAACAGAAGGCTCAAATGTGGCCCATGATCATGGCCCTAGATACTCAAAAACATCAAATTTTGAGAGAGTTTTTGGACTTTTCGGACCTAAAAACTTAAGGTTGCCCAGAACATAAAAGGTATATAAAGAATAAGACAAAGAAGATGAGGAGCTTTTGCATCGGCCACTTTGGAGAGAAACCCTAGAGAGGGTTCATTAAAAGATTAAGAAAGAGAAGAAGGAAGAGAGAAGTGGAGAAGAAGTAGATATTGACGTACTTCCCGGATTTGGAGTTTTCTGACTTTGCTGACTCTCGTTTCCATCCATGATCGTATTTCCTATTAGTTTCCATTTTATTACTGTATAGAATTGGGAATAATAGTTTGATGATAGGATTTGTGAATGTTGAGATGTTTTGTACTCACCTTTAGGTTTTTATCTTTAATTTAATAAAATCTAATTGTTTTATGTTTATTGGATTTATTGTGATTGATTTCTGTGATTGCATAATTCAGTAATAGACTGAGAGGGTGAATCGAATGAAAAATAATTAAATTGGGCTAACAAGAATTAGGTGATTTAATAAGAACGAGAAATTGATCGAATCGGTAATTATGTGAAGAGAGATCTCACATAGGTTCCCGATAGTTTATCGGACAACTTCAGATCTAATTATGGTTTTGGATAGATTGTTAATTGAAAAATTGCAAATTTTCATAATCTAATTAGGGTTTATAATATAAGGTTAATGATTATAACTCAAGAAAGAGTAATCAACCCTAGGATGGTCTAGGACCAATAATTCGATAATTAGTAATTGATTAGGTTATATTTAAAGATAGGTAAAAATTTCCCTTTCTCTCAATTGATAGTTTCTTTAGGTTAATTCTTGAGTATATGTTGCAACTGCTACTTGTTAATATTTTGTAATTAATTCTTGGAATTGAGTTGCGTGATTGAATTAAATTCTTGTCTTAATTTTGTTATATTTTGAATTATTGTGAATTGTTTTGGATAGATTTTAGGATTAGATTATTCCTTCTCGTGAGATCGACACGTTAGGTACTATGCAAATGACCCATACGCTTACGGATTATCAAGGTTATTAATTAGAACTTATACACATCGAAAAGCCACGGTCAAAAAGCAAGGTCTGCATAATTAAATTGGTCAAAAAGAGAGCATTCTTCTCAAACAGTAGTAGTAGGAATGTGTTTAACATTAAAATTTGAAAATTTTATTGTTTCTCCCAAAATAGTCATGCTCAGTTTTCTATTCTTCACATCAATCAAAGTATTGGTAGTGACCATAAAAGGCCTCCTTAGGAGTATTGTGTGCTCCTTCCCTTGCTTTTTAACCTCCCCCATGTCTAAGACCATAAAGTCTACAGGGACAATCAATCCTCCAACCTTTACTAACACATCTTCCGTTATTCCTTTCAGATAACAGATTGACCTATCAACTAATTATAAGCACATATTGGTAGGTCTTACCTATGCTAGATCTAGTTTCTCATAAATAGAGTGAAGCATAAGGTTTATACTCGCTCCAAATTCAAGCATACCTTTAACCTTATCCCCATTACCTATTGATATTTTTACAATAAAACTCCCTGGATCTTTCAGATTTGGGGGTAACTGATGCTGAAGCACTGCACTCGTTACTTTCGAAACTATCACCTTCTCATTAGTCTCAAACTTTCATTACTTGGTGCTTAGTTCCTTAAAGAACTTCACATGCTCCAGAATGTTCCTAATCAAATCTAACAAGTATGAAAACTATGTATCTTGTTTCGATTCCTTAAAATAACTTGTATACAGAATTGGTGGTCTATAAGGATCCATCGTTTTATGCGGTTTTTGTCCTTCATGGTCCTTGGTATCATGCTTAAGTTTTTCTCCTTTTCGAATGTGACTAGAAGAGTCATATCTATTACTTATCTCCTTCTACCCATCTTTTTCTCTTATGAGGCTCTCGTCCTCTTGATTAGTAGCATCAGATAGATTAGGAAGAATCTCAATGTGATTTTCAATCACCCTTCCACTTCTTATAATAGTAACTACTTGTTCGGGTTGACTAGGCAACTTTCCTTTTTGATTGTTGTACATTTGAGCAATGAGTTGCCCTACTTGGATCTCAATCCTCTTTACAAATGCCTCCAAAAAGTCGAATCTCTTATTGTTCATTTCTTGATTTTAAGTGACAACCTGGATAAACTCATTCAGGCTTTTTTCCAAAGAAGGCTTGCTCGGTGGATTTTTTTTAAGGATTGCTTTTGGTAATAATTTGGCTTTTAAAAATTTTGGTATTATAGTTGGGATTGCATTGGTGGATTGTTGGTCTTGCATGAAAAATTGGGGTGGTTTCTCCAACCAGGATTGTAGGTGTTAGAATATGGATCATTTCACTCCGTTGGATGAATTAAGTTAATTCACTTATTCTCCCTATTTATAAAAGGCGCACAAGAATATGAACAAACAATAGCTCCGTGACCACAAGTTCCACATATACCACATACCTCTTGATTTAGAACGTTTTGGGGTAGTCTTGTAATTAGCATCTTTACATGCCTTGTTAACTCAGCTAACTCCATAGCCAGTTCTTGATTCGATCTCACTTCATAAACTCCAGCTCTTCTTCCTTTGCACTCTTTTGTAAGATTTCCTATGTTTCTTTAGTTGTTTTCTCTCCCACAGCATGTCTTGCTACATTGTCCATTGTGTACTGAAACTGTTGCGTTAATCCATCATAGAAGAATTGGTTCTACATGTGAAGTAGAAAATGATGATGTGGACATTATATGAGAAAGAGTTTGAAGCATTCTCATACCTCATGGAATGATTCTCCTTCCATCTGAGTGAAGGTTGTTATCTTTGTCCATAACTCAAAAGTCTTTTGATGGGAATAGAGTTTTCTTATGAATGTTTTGTACACCTCCTCTCATATAATCAATGAACCGAGCGGAAGTGTCATCAGCCATGCCTTGGCCCGATCCTTTCATATGTATGGAAAGTATCTCATTTTGAGTTGATATTCATTTAAGCCATCTAAAGGAAAGGTTTGTAGAGTGGTATAGAATTCCTGAATCAAGTTCAAAGGGTCTTCATTGGTAACCTTATAGAAAGACGGTAGCATGTTGTAATGGATACTCTTCAATTCAGAGTTCCTAGCTGCCTCTCCCAAACGTATGCATGAAGTGGCATTACCAATCACTAGTCTATCACACTCCTTCATTACTAACTACTTTTATCCATCTTGTGGTTATTAACTTGATCTTCACACTTGGGTTCCTCGCGATCGTCTTCAGAGTGCCCTTAAGGTCTTTGTATTCGATGTATGTTATCAACAAAAAGGACGGGTTCACTATCTAGAGATCTCCTTCCTATCATAAACTAAATGTGTTCACTTCCTAGAGACCTCTTTCCTAGCAGGGACTAACTAAGGGAATGCTAAATCAATAACAAAATTAAACAAACAAATCAACGAAACAACACAATAAAATATGTATGCATGAACAAATAAAAAGAACAAAAATTAATTTAAGTTTAAACATTAAAAACCTTCCCTGAAAATGATGTTAAAAAGTTATTATACCCAAAACAAGTTCTAAAAATACCTAGGTTATCTTACTCGTAACTATACGAGGTAGTTGTAGTTGATTAACCAATGCTGTCTCTTATGGAGGTGAAATTGGTTCACTTAAATTAATCTTTAAAAAAATAAGAATAGATGCAATCCTAAACATTCTTTCTCGATTTGTTGAGTAAAGGCTTTAAAGAAAATCAAAAAATTAAATTAAAAAGTAAACTGATTTAATTGAAAGCAAAAACGAATTGACAAATCAATGAGGGAAACTCCTGAAAATTAATTTCACTAATTTAATCTCCTACGCATGACTAAGAGAAAATGATTAGATAATTGTCTTACTAAAATTACCAATTGGGTTCTAAAATCAACTCAAATAATAACCTAATCTAACTTTTGTATTCAACAAGTTATCATACAAATTAATAATTAAACCCAACTAATAATTACCACTTAAGTTTATATATTCTAATTCTCAACTTAAATGTCTATAGTTTGTCATTCTATTTTAAATTTCTTCTCTCGATCCTTCGTTTAATATCAAAATAATGCAAAGTTTGGTCATGCTTTTACATCCATTCAGTTCAGAAATTATAGCAAACATAAGACAACAAAATAATCTCTCAATCATGCATATTTGACTAAAATAACTACATTAATCCTTAAAAAAAGATATCAACGCATTATTGAAATAACAAGATTCATCATCTTTATATACTTCAATCTTATCTTTATAGTATAAGAGAATTATTAAAGCAATAAATCAAGTAGATAATCGAAATGAACTATCGAAAACTAACAAAGTACGAGTCTATCAACTAACATACTAGTAAGTTCAATAAAACAATAGGGAAATAATGCAACAGATGTAACAGAATGAGCAAACAAGTGTTTGGATGAGGGAGTTGCGATGATCTCCTACCACTCTCAAGCTCTTTGCATTGGCCCTCGCCTTTCACTTTTACTTGGGTCTCACCCAGATGATCGAAGGCTCACACTACTTCCACCTCTTTGCTATTCTTCTTCTTTTGCTCACTCGACTACTCTCTGTTTTCTTCTCTCTTCTTCGCCTTCTTTTTCTCTATTTGTTTTATGTCCTAGAATGTCCCAAATGAGTCTGTGTGTGGAATGTGTAGAATGATAGAATGAGCACCCCCCCCCCCCTCTCTTCTTTCTATTTGTAGTCTCATTTTAGGTCTAGATTTTTTAGCCTTGAACCTATAGATGCCATGTTATAATTAGAAGAATTAAAGGAAAAATGTCACGGGGGTGACTTTGTTTGTCACCCCAGTGAGGGTCGGTCACCACCGTGACTAATTTAGTCACGATTGTGATAAGTGTAGCTTAGTATTGGTGGTGAAACCATAATCACCATTCTATTTTTTAACACAAATTTTTCGTTACCTTTCATTTGTCCTACAAAATTCACAAAACTTTCCCCTCAACCTTCATGCAATATTCATGACCATTTTCACTTAATTCATCTCACATTGGGATTAAAAATGCAAGAATTTGTAACTAAAATTAAGATATGAATATAAGCAAAATCAATAGAAATTACATATAACACTATGTCCTTGATTGGTTCACGATTGGTTTACCAATAGTTCTACAAAACAAATACTACGAATGAAACAAAATTAAGAAAAAAGCATTAGAAACTATGATATACTGATACGAAAATACTAAAATGGTGAATCATAAAACATAAAATTTTAAAATGTGACAACTATTTGGTTTTAGAAAATATCACTCCATAAACATATGGCATGACACATATATTTTGAATCTTATCATATATCAATTTGGTTAAAAAAAATGACTAAAACATGCATATGCCAATTCAATAAAATATCAATTTTTAAGAATATTAAATTGTAAAAAATTTAAGATAAGTTTAATCTCAAATTAAAATTTTTTAAATCATAAAAATTTAAAGAAAAGTAAAATTAACTATGACGAGAGCATATGCAGGGGCGGATGTACATTGGGGGCAAGTGGGGGCACTTACCCCCACTCCTTCCAAAAAATGTTATATTAAAATATTATTATTTTAACTTTTTCTATTTAAAAATGGTTCAGTCGTATTTTGTTGGGGCTGAACATTGCTATTCGGATCCATGATTTTGTATAACTTTGGTTGCTGAATACCTGCAAGACAAATAAGGCACGTCGGGGTTTGGTTCCCGGAAGGCCCCTCCGACGCTCAAGTTAGTCTCTTTGAGAGGGTTTTGGTTGCTAATAATAGAGAAAACTAGGGTTGTAATGCCATACCTGTATCATGGCCAAATAGTACCTTATATATGGGATAATTGCTAGGTTTAGGTCTTTACGTAGGTCTTGGTGTTTGCATGGGAGATGATCACCTACGACTGGGCCGTCGATGTCTGGGCCTGGAATTGGGCCTTATATGGGCGACCCAACCATAAGCCCCCTACTCCTCGACTCTGATAAAAGAGAAGGGTCGAAGGAGTACATCAAGATTGTGCGGCTCGTCTGTATGACTACTCGCTATAAGGTCGGTCGGTCAGGGATCAATGGCCTTTGTCTAACAGCTTCTACTAAGACATAAGACCAGTAGGGTGACTCATTCTAGGACTGGGCGATCGATAGGATATCTACGTTTAGTCGTGATATTAGGTATAATTATTACTTGACGATACGTATCTTCTGGGCGCCGTTTAAAATTTGAAACGATGCGTCTTTCTAACTACCGCGCAGCTATCATGTGCTGTCATGCATATCCTTTCGACTGTCACGCCGCTTCGGATTTCTAACAGCCCTAGTTCACCCTAGCTCAGATCTTGCCACGTGTTCATCCTCAGCTCGGATATCGCCACGCGTCCGGTGTCAATTAGTACTCCCGTTCAGTGGATGCTATAAGTTTGGGAATCGGTAGCCTTCCCATCTTTCGTTCTGCAGATTTGTTTTTCCCGCTTCTATTCTTTGTGTTCTCATCTCTTCGTTTGCAATCACCGGAGTTTTCTTTCCGCCGCCGTTCAAATCCCAAACCCCAATCACTAATCTTAAGTACGTCTTCCTTCCTCTCCTGATCCTATATCTTTTCATTTTTTCATAACCATGTCGTCAACTAGTCCCAGAGGTGAGGTTAGTTCTAGGGGCGACACCCCCCAAAGTGCCTCGCCAATAGTTAGGCCGCTTGAAATTACGGCAGAAAGGATGGAAGTGCCGGAGGTGAGGGGGGTTGAGCAAGTCACAATGAATGACCGAAAGGATAGACTGGTTGTTGAGGTGCCGCCGCGCGACCCATCGACGATGACTGAGAGGGAATTGAGCCGGTTAGTCATCAAGAATAACATCCCTACGTCAT
>JANPWU010000007.1:4796966-4808874 GCA_024707465.1 Erythroxylum daphnites
AATAATCAATACGCAATAACAAACGTAATTCGTACTAACTTCCTTTAATATTCTAACCCCTCATTTGGGGCGTTACAGACATTGTTACAGAGAATTAATAATATTCAACAATCAACAATAACGTGAAATTAAGAAAAGAAAAAAAAAACTAGCATCATTAAAAGCATTCAACCATAAAAGCACAAACACAGAAAAAACATATTAATAATAACAACAAATTATTTTCTCATTTAACGATTAAAGATGTTAAATGATCATTTTCACGAACACAACCTAAGATTATAAAACTCATAATAATTCGTGAACAAACTATTATTCACATTCATAACCATAATTGACAAGTACATCAACTAAAAGACTATTAACAAGTGCGATAGACACTCACTCAAATTTCTCTTTTTTCAAGCGCTCAAAGGTAAAAAACATTCACTCATTTTCCATTTCATGTTAAATATCAACCATAAGCTTACTAGCTAATCCAATCTTCACTACTATATATTTAACACAAACATTAATCTAAAGGTCTTTACTTTGGTTGTAATAAGGCCTTGGTAAAGGTATGGAAAAGATAAATTTTAGCTTAAAACTAAAGGACTAATTGAGCATTTAAAATGATACGTACCAATAAAATATAAAACACAAAAAATTTTCTTTTTCAGAATCCCCTTTACTTTTACAGTCAACCATTTTCCTTCATTTTCTTTTTTTTTCCTTTTTTCCCCTGCCATTTTCTCCTTCCTTTTTTTTCCTTTTTTTCTCTTTCTTCTTCGGTTGATATGATTTGATTTTTTACTAGATGTACAACAACATATATCCTTCTTTTTTGACAAATCTCATGTTTCAGGTTTTAACCAAAAAAAGGTTCCATGCAGGCTCAAAGGGGTTCACTAAGGATAATATCATGGTGCCTTTTTAAGCTTTGAGGTTATATCCTAAACGCCTTCATCATTTTAATGTCTGCATAAGATTATGTAATCTTGACTAGTATTCACAAGCAAGTTCTAGATTTGTTTAACATGAAAGAATATTCTCAATAACGAATACTTTTAATTGGTCTCAAACCCTTATAGAAGGAAAGTGTCATTCATCTATCACAACAAGCTAATACCCTTTCAATTAAAATCCAGGTTAATCAACTGATGCATGTAGATATATTTATTCACTTATATTATAAATTAGTTCAGTCAATAACCACACATCTTTAACTATTAAACAAAAAAAAAACACAATACGTACAACAATCATAGTCAACATCATAGGAAATTAAATAAAAGATCTAACATGCAAACAACACTAATTAAGCCAAACAATAAAATAAAACAAATTTAATGACAAACAATCAAAATAATCAAAGAAAAATTAGAAATACAATACTAAGATGGAGGTGGACGCTTTATCGAGCGAGGATTCAAAATTGCTAACAAATCCTTGATCTCAACGACATTTGCTTCAATCTTTTGCAACCTCTCACCCGTACGCCATTCAAAAACAGTAACTTAATTGGTTAATGATTGGTATTCAACAAAAGTAGCTGTAATGTTAAATTGCGTACCCTCATGTAGTGAAGGGCCTTCCCTTTGTGTACCTTTACCTCTTTCGCACCGACTGCCCTCACTAGTTGAAGGTTCTGTTACCTCGTCACTAATAACAACATAACGATCACCTTGCCGCTTCACAATATTCATTGACACCAAGGACTCCAAGTCTAAACTAGAATTCCCTGCAACTAACTGCATACTTGTTCTCTCAGTCAGTAAACCAAAATACTCTGCAATTTGAGTAACAAATGCCCCAACAACTATTTTCCCAATGCTAACTTTTGCTACATCCATCATATGCTTACTTAACCACAAACCAGCATTAAAGTGTTTACCATGCACCACAACACAAACAATTTAGATTTAGAAACTGCACCTTGACTATCTCCACTACCAAATATTGTACAAGTTAAAAACTTATGAAGATAGTGTAAGCTAGGATCCACTAAAACAGATGATTTAGACCTACTCGGAGAAAAAACATTAGTTGAATTTGTAATTTCATTCCAAAATTCTTTAGGCCTAAATTCATCATCATAACCATATAAATCACTATGTGGAAATCCAAATATATCGTTCAAATCATTTAAACCAAGAGCATGTATCTTATTCATTAATCTAAATATCAAATTAATCACGATGCCATCTTCGTTATAGGTCAAAGTTAAAGTTGCTAAAAATTCTAAAGTTAATTCAACATACGAATTTTTTCTAAATTTTGCAAAATTATCCCATCCTATGTTATGCAACAATTCATTGGCTTGATTTGCAATTCCTAACTTAGTTATAACTCCGTGATCAATGAATCTATTTGGCATAATCAGACAATCTTTTAAAATTACATACCTTGATTGGCTCTAAGCATTGTTAAATTGAAGGCAAGGATTACCTAAATCAGGGACATCGTCCACTTCAAAAGATGAAGATGCTCCAAATCTCATACGAGGCATAATCTAAATAACAATCAAGAATCAAAATATTTTAATTAATCTCAAACTAAACAGAGCAATTTATTACTTAATTAGATTTAAAGCAGTTAAATATAATTGCAAACATAAAATCCTATAGTAATATAAATCCAACAGGTCATAAGATGAACAAACATTCATTTTAAATATACATCCTTTAATAAACAGTAGTAAAATTAAAGATTAAAACAAAAAAATTAAAAAAAATTATCTTATCACTTGTATACTATATCAAAATGTTTTATAATGTCAAACTTGAATTATTTAATAATGAATATAACAATTCATTGAAAACTCAAATATACTATATTCTCAACTTACAAAAGGGAATAGCCAGGACAAATACCATTTATATGCGCAAAATACCTTATTTATTTACATACAAATTAACATATTTATATGTATATAGGAGATCTAATTCAAATATTCTGAATAGTGCAGCAGGTCTGATTACAACCATAACTTTACAGACTACCAGGTTTGCATCAAGCTTTCAAAATTTTGCTTTATCCATCTTTTCACTTTTGTTATCCAATGTTTGACATTATGGCGGCTCCATGAGACAACAATGATCAAAATCATTCCCATGAAAACAATAGAATTACTAAGTGTATTAGCAAATAAACCACCATCAAGTTTACTACAGCAGGGTTGCAGTTGGTAAAGCACGATTTGCTTCAAAGTCACAACAACAGAACACATTAAGATACTAATGCTAATAGAGTTTTATAGTACAGAAGTATTACTGACCCTATTGACAACACCTGTATTTATGAGGCGAAAATAAAATTCAGATAGCATTGGTAAAGTTTCTCAAGGAAAAAGTTAATGCGTCAATGCAAAACTAGAATTGCTAATCATGCTTACACACACCCATACCACAATACTCAGTATCTCTTTGTAATCAGATTTATGAATCATTGTTCAATGTAGAAGTAAGCTGAGTGCAAATAGACCGGCTAAGTCTACATCTAAAATATTAGATTACCAGCATAAAAAAGGATGTTATTTTGTTCTAAATGCAGCATTAAAGACAATCAAGCATAAAGAGCACAAAAGGTTTTGCCTTGAAGCGCCAACACATAGATCTTTTCATGAAAAAAATCAATAAAATCGTACGAAAAACTTAAAAAATCTATTGAAATAGTTAGCAGTATAAGAATGAAGCATCGACCCATATCAAAATAATATTTTTACTTAATACGTTTTACTAAATGTTGCGAAATATGTTTAAAGATGTAATAGATTACCTAATTAGCAACTTCCAATGGACGCGGCTGACAGAGCTGAAGACGGTGATAAGGACAACTGAACTCCCACGAAGATTAAGACAAGATGATTTTAACCGGAGAGAAGAAGAGGATGATTGAATGTTTGGAGGCTGTGGCATGATTTAAAACTTTTTCTCTTATTTTAATTTTAATTAAAAAGTCACACCCATGACTTTTGTAAGATTTATTTAAAAAATTTTACTCACCAATAAATTTTTTCTTTTTTAATTATAATTAAGTTACTATTTTTCACACTGAAAAAAAAGAGTAATTAAATTTCAATTAACAAAAAATATATTTAAGATTTATTTAAAATTTTCTTAATTTAAATTAACTATTTAATATTTCTTTTAAATTTCTTAGTCATGGGTGCAACTTATTAATTTTATTTGAGAGTCTATAGTGAAGTCACACCCATGACTGAAAATTCTTAATTTAAGTTAAAATAAGAAAAATATCTAATATTTATTTAAAAAAATTTAGATATTTTTGTAATTTAAATTAAAATAGGGAAATTTTGTTAAATGTTTATTTAAATTTTTTTGTTATGGGTGCATGAAGATTTGTAGTCACGAGACTCAAGTTCTGTAAAATCCTAAATTATTTTATTTTTTCACTCTAGATGTTTACCTATTTTATCGTAACTAAATTATTCAATTAATTACAAAATTAATAATTGAATGATGATATCAATTTTTACTTTTTAATTACATTTTTTACATTTGTATTTACTTTCTATATTTTATCCATTTACAAAGAATGCATCACACTTTACATTTCCTAATTTTTAAAATTTTTTCATTCCAAAATTTTACAATCTAAATTTAATTTTTCATTTTTAATATTCTAACTTATATATTTTTAATATTTCTATCGTAATTCCTTTCTTAATATACATTTAAAATTTTACAACCTAATTTTAATTATTCAGTTTTAGTATTCTAAATTATATATTTTTAATTTTTATATCATAATTCCTTTCTTAATATACATTTAAAAATTTAAATACTGATATTGATCGCAAATTTTAAAATTGCACAATATTCATTTATACATTAAATAATATAAGATGTTGGGACTTTTTTTATTATCTTAATTAATTAAATATTTATAATTTTTTTACAACATATTAAATTAAGTTATTGGCTTTTTAAAACCTTAATTAACTACAATATTTAATTAATAACAAAACATTTTACATTTTTAAAATTTTTCCACTCAAATAAATAATTTTACTAATCTATTTTGTACATCATAACTTATATATTCTTAAGTTTTCTATAGGGTGAATGATCATATTTCATCTCCTGCTCTTTTATCATTCCATATTTTTACTAACTAAATTTACCGGTTCTTTTTTATATTAAATTTATATATTTTTAATAATGTTTTCATGATTTTTTATTATTATAAATTAAAATTTTAAATACTAATAACCTCATCACAAAATTTTAAATTACACAGTATTTATTTGTTTTGAACTTATTTTGTTTGAGTTTTTTATTTAGTTTATATATTTTATACATTTACAATATACATTTCCTTAATTTTTAAATTTTTCATCCCAAATTTTTAGTTACTAATTTTACTTATTCATTTATTATATTCTAACTTATATATTTTTAATATAACATATTTAAACCTTTTTAATAAAATATCCATTACATATTTATAATATTTATAATTTAATTATTAAATTATTAAATTTTTCATATTTATTTATACATTAAAATTATATAATAATATAACGAAATACAAATTTAAAATAATTATAATTTAATTACAAAATTTTAAATTTTACTTATAATTTAACTAAAATTTTTAACATTTTTCATATTTATTTATACATTAAAATTATATGATAATATAACAAATTAAATTAACAGGGAATTATTAATTCACATTTGCGCAATATTCTGCTCGTGCGTACTAATGCAATTTCGAGAGTTAGGCCGTCTCCAACCATTACACCAAATTTTTACACCAAAATTTGGTATAAAATGGAATATTTCAAGAATCATTTTACATTAAATTTGGTGTTACTCCAACCATTCTATACCAAATTTTTACACCAAAATTTTTACAACCACAATAATTTAGTTATTAACTAAATTAATTTATATTTATACAATAATTTTTATTTATGAACTTAAAAATTAAAATAAAATCATTATTCTTAATTAATTAATATATATACTTTATATTAAATTAATATTATTTACAAAATATATTTAATATGATTGCAAAAACAAATTAATGACATACACAAATATAAACTGATTAAAATTTCTCATTTAACCTCTAATCATTTGAATTTCCATATCGTTCCCACAAATGTTCAATCAGTACATTACGAAGTTCATAATGAGCTTCTTTATCTCTAATTTGCTTATGTCTAGCAAGGAATTCTTGAAATATAACTGTATCGTCTCTATTGATATTAATTTCAGGAGCTGGCATTTCACTCCAATCTTGTATAGTCGCTTGAGTATCACGTTCGTCCTCAATGATCATATTGTGCATTATAATGCATGCTGACATAATATCATGTAATACGGATTTTTCCCAAAAACGTGCCAGTCCCTTAATAATTACAAATCTTGACTGGAGAACTCCAAATGCACGCTTGACATCTTTCCTATATGCTTCTTGCATCTTTGCGAATAACTTCATTTTTGGGCCTCGGGGATCATGAATGGTTTATACCAAGGTAGACCATTTTGGATAAATACTATCAGCTAAATAATATCCAGTATCATATAAATTTCCTTGAATAACATAATGAGCAGAAGGTGTTATACCTTTGGCAAGGTTTACAAATAAGTGAGATGCCTCTAATATATTAATGTCATTATTTGACCCTGGCAAACTAAAATGTGCATACCATATCCATAAATCATAATCAGCTACAGCTTTAAGAATAATAGTTAGGAATCCACTACGTCCACAATATTGTCCTGCCCAAGCTATTGGACAATTTTACCATGTCCAGTGCATGCAATCTAAGCTCCCTAGCATCCCTGAAAAACCTCGTTCTTCATTAATTTGAAGCAGTCTTGCAACATCATTAGCATTCAGTGCTCTTAGATAAATCTGTCTAAAGACCTCCACAATGGCTGGACAAAACCTTTTCGTACTTTCAATTGCAGTTGATTCTCCAATTTTAATGTATTCATCAGTTGAATCAGCTGATACACTATACGCCAACATTCGAAATGTTGCTGTTACTTTTTGTAAACTAGAAAATCCTAGTGTACCACATCCATCTCTCCGTTGCATAAAGTAAATATCATGACCTTCAACAGCACCAACAAGTCGTAGGAATAAATTCTGACTCATTCGAAATCGCCTGCGAACATTGCTACATTATATCTTGGATTTTCTGCAAAATAATCATACCATAGTCTTTGACCTACTACAACGCGATCACGATAAATTACTCTATGACCAGAGATTGAGCCTTTGTGCTATGGTTGGTTCACTATATTGTTCATATAGTAATCCATTGCAAGGTTGTTATTGGTGTATGCAAATAGTAACACTTTGTTTTGTGCTAATATTGCAGAAGTGAGATCCAATTCATCCTCCGATTATGAGAATGAAGATGAGGATGATATATGAGAAGAACTAGCATTAGTACTCATAGTTGTAGACAAATATGGTGAAGAGTTCAAAGAACAATCTGCTAGTGATTCGTTCCCTTATATAGTAAATAATTCAAGATAAGATAAGGAAGTTCTGCAAAAAAATCTAACTCTATCTTTTCTTAGCCGTTGGATTATATTGCGTTCATCTCAACTATTAATTACTATTCGTATCCTATCCACACAATATCCAAGACAAGATAAGGAATCTCTGCACAGAATCTAACTCTATTTCTTCCCATTCGTTGGATTAGATTGCATTCATCTCAACTGTTAACTAGTATTCGTACCCTATCAACATAATATCTAAGACAAGATAAGGAATCTCTACACAGAATCTAACTTTATCTCTTCCCATCCGTTGGATTAGATTGCATTCATCTTAACCGTTAATTAGTATTCGTACCCTATCAACACAATATCCAAGACAAGATAAGGAATCTCTACACAGAATATAACTCTATCTCTTCCCATCCGTTGGATTAGATTGCATTCATCTCAATCGTTAATTAGTATTCGTACCTTATCAACACAATATCCAAGACAAGATAAGGAATCTCTGCACAGAATCTAACTTTATATCTTCTCATTCATTGAATTAGATTGTATTCATCTCAACCGTTAATTAGTATTCGTACCCTTCCCACACAATATCCAAGACAAGATAAGGAATCTCTACACAAAATCTAACTTTATCTCTTCTCATTCGTTGGATTAGATTGCATTCTTCTCAACCATTAATTAGTATTTGTACCCTAACCACACAATGTCCAAGACAAGATAAGGAATCTCTGCACAGAATCTAACTCTATGTCTTCCCATCCGTTGGATTAGATTGCATTCATCTCAACCGTAAATTAGTATTCGTACCTTATCCACAACATCCTATAAATAGTTTATTTGTTCTACTAAACTGAAACCCTTGTTCATATAACACTCTTTGAAATCCTAAACTGTAGCACTCTTTCAAACCTATTGTAACATCTCATCACCGATGGGAAGGGTAAAATAGTAATTTGGGACAGGTTCTGAGTGTGTAGACTAGTCTCTGCATGTTCATGCATAATATGGCCTTTATATATATATGTGAATGGGAATTTTTGTTTATGCACATGACTGTACATACATTCATGACATTTCCCAGTATATGTGCCTAAATGTGATTTTGTTGTGGAAAATGTGGTATTTGTGCTTGAAAATTTAATTGGAGTGATTTTTGTGTGTTTTTCATTTTTGGAAAATTTTAGGCACTTTTTTGAAATTTTTCGGGGAAAATTTTCGGACCGAAAAAATCGCCAAGTGGTAGATTGATTGGTTTCCGGTACTGGAAATAACTGTCCAATGCACTGAAATATTGGGTACATAATTTTAGGATTTCTTATATTGAGCCATTGGAAATTTAAGGAGCAATTGGATGAGAAATTGGACTTGAATTAGAAAAAAACTAGGTGAGCTTATAATCATGTGACATGTGGCAAGTGACACTTGTCACTTGCCTACCATGCCATCTTGCCTTGTGTGATTAAAACTCCTCCTTCTTTTACTCATTCACGGCACTTTCTTTATACAAAGGATTTTGGTGTTTTAATTTGTGTTTTTCCTCTCCCTCTTCGTAGCCTCTTCTCCCTCCCTTCTTATTGATTTGGTTTGCCCATCTTTTCTACTTTCTTCTCCATGCTTGCTCTCCTTTTGTCCACAAAAACAACCTAGGCTTGGCACCCTTATGATGATGATGTCGTGTATGGTGGTAAAGAGAGTGAGAGAGGGAGTTGGTGAAAAATTTGGAAGAATTGAAGGAGAGAAAGCTAAATAGGTAAGATTATGTTTTATGGCATAACTTGTTACTTAAATGCATGATTTGTGATGTTTGTGCACTAATTGCATGGACAAGAGAAGAATATCGGTTAAAGTATGCCTATGTGAGATTAGAAGTTCAGGATGACTAGGTATTTATGATTCTGACTTGTATGTTCGATAAAATGGGAATAATTAGAAATGAGCAGAAGTACATGGTTCGATAAGGCAGAGATAGATTCCCTACATTTGTATTGGTGTGTATTATGGAAGATGATATCGATATTGTGATGATATCGATATTCCACCGTAATGTTCTACCTTCGAATGAAATAGCGAAGTGACTATCTTGTTAGGAAGATGTGGAAAATGTGGTATTTGTGCTTGAAAAATTAATTGGAGTGATTTTTGTGTGTTTTTCATTTTTGGGGAATTTTAGGCACTTTTCTGGAATTTTTCGGGAAAAATTTCCGGACCGAAAAAATCGCCAAGTGGCGGACTGATTGATTTCTGGTACTGAAAATAACTGTCCAATGGCACTAGAATATTGGGTACATAATTTTAGGATTTCTTATATTGAGCCATTGGAAATTTAAGGAGCAATTGGATGAGAAATTAGACTTGAATTAGAAAAAAACTAAGTGAGTTTATAATCATGTGACATGTGGCAAGTGACACTTGTCACTTGCCTACCATGTCATCTTGCCTTGTGTGATTAAAACTCCTCCTTCAAAAAAATTTGATAATGAGTTTTGACTGAGTGATATAATACGCCACTCTCGCAGGGCACGGACTTGGATATCACCATTGATGTTAGGTTCGGGTCACGCGAGAGTGGGGTGGTATACCTATCCGCACTCTTTCAAACTTATCCGAAAAATGGCAAGCTCTAATTTTGGGGTAAAGCCTTCAAATACCTCTTGAAATGCATCATATTCAGTTGAAGAAGATCGAGTCCTGTGCCATGTGTATCTTAATGTTTCACAAGACCCAGTCACTGGTAGAGATCAATCTATGGCTCAGTTTTAGTCTCACATCACAACTGAGTACCATCAAATGCTACCGAATCATATCACTACTATTCTACCTTGGAGATCTTTACAAGCTCGATGGCAAACTATAATAACAGCTATTGGAAAATTCAGAGGATGTGTTCGGCAAATTGAAAACTTGAATCCAAGTGGTGCTTTTGAACAAGATATTGTAAGTGGTTTATTTTTTTTTTTTTGGTCTTTGTATGAATTGAAATATGCTTGATTTATACCCTAAAATCTAACTTAAGTTACATTGTTGTCTTGCAATTCAAGAAAGCAAAAGATTTACTCATTCAAGATCCAAGATTTCAAAAATGATTCAAATTTGATCATGTATAGCCAATTCTAAAAAATATGGAGAAATATGTTGATACTAACAAAGTGAAAGCGTCTGGTCATCAAAAATGATCCAAGTGCAATGAAATGTCACCGTCCGAATCTCAAAAATCAGATAAGTCAATATGATCATTATCATTTTATATTGATTTAAATAATGATTGTGAAAGTGAAGATCCATTTATTGAAAAAAATGATGAAGCTGATCGGAGGAAGAAAGAAAAAAGTGAAAAAGGAACAAAATGAGGAAATGAAAAACTATTTATGTCAATGAATAATGAAATAAAAGGAATGTTTCATGAAAGTCAATCTCTTCTTGAAAAAATTATGAACTTCAGTTATTTTGTGCTAAAAATGAGGCAAAAAAATTAGAGCTACGTCAAAGACGGGAAGACAATAAAATTTTATGCAAAGATTTGGATTCCATCAGAAATCCAGTGATGCGTGAGGCTTTTAAAAATGAACAAATGAAAATTTATGCCAAAAGAGCTCAAAAAGGAGAATCTCAATGACAAGCTGACTCATCTAATGGCTTTAGTCAATATTTTGATTTTGGAGGAAATAGGGATGACCTTCCAAAGTATTAATTATTTATGTTAAGTTAATATTTTCAAGTGCTTTAGTTTTACTTTTAATTTGATTGTTGTAATTTTAGTTTGATTATAATCTCGAGTCTGATTTTCGTTGTAATTTATTTTAGTCTGGTTGTAATTTCAAATATTGTTGTTGAGTTTTAATTTTTAAAATCAATGATGTGGTTTAAATTTATGTACTTTTTATTTCAAATTTACTTTTTATTCTTAACATATTTTATTAATGAATTTATAACAGTTATAAATAAGAACTAAAAATAAATATTAAAAATAAATTTAATATTATATTCAATATTAATCTCGTTTTAAATGTCTCAATGAGATTTTTCTAATGATATATTTTATGTAAAGTAATATATATTTTAAATTTAATTACTTAATAAATTATGTAAATAAATAAATTTGTAAAAAGGACATAAAAAGATTATATAAAAAGTAAAAGGTCAAAGTTGTTTTTTATATTTTTAGTATAATAAATAGTAATATATCAAATTCATTGCACTATTTTGGTGTGAAAATTTGGTGCCTTCTTGGAGTGGATTTATTACACCAAAACACTGCGTTGTTGGAGATGGCCTTGGGACTCCGTTTCACAACTTAAAAGTTGAACGCAGCGTTTAGGATTCTTCTAAAGCTTATCCCCTAAGTGGACTGCACCAAGAAAAACTCCCGTAAGCCCCTTTCTTCTTCTTTTGCTTCCTTCGCCAGTTTCACTGCCACTCGCTAAACT
>JANPWU010000007.1:4896885-4908032 GCA_024707465.1 Erythroxylum daphnites
ACGTTTTACCTACAGAACCATCTGTTGTTGAAAACTTTCATCCACTTAGTGAAATATAACAAGATCCTAATGTTAATGCGGAATTTTTGAAGCATTTCATAAATTGGACGAAAGCAAGTCACAAACAGAAGGAAGTTTAGGAAGCCTTAGCAAAAGAAATTGAGGAGATTCATACTAAGGTTGATAACTTGAGTGACTCAGTGGGTGATCTTCATGAGGAAGTAGCATTTCTACGAGTTACTATTGAACAAGAGCTCAAGACGATCTGCATTGACATGCAACATATGTTTTCTGAAATTCTGAAGCGTCTACAATGAGTTATTTTTTTATTAATAACAAATACGAGGAGAAGAAGAGAAGATATAAAGTATTACACATATAAGAAGAGAAGATAGAAAGCTTTGTTTATCATATATGTATTTGCATTTCTTATGTTTTTGCTTTGTTATTCGTCTGAATACTATTCGTCTATTCATTTGAATATCATTTTATTTTCTAACATTATGATTATTTGTTATCATCAAAAAGGGAGAGATTGTTAAGTCAAGAAGACTTCACTTCTTTTAACTTTGATGACAATCAAATAATAATAATCTTAAAAATGTATAAACTGTTTTGATAAGTTTGTTAAGTGTACAGAAAAATGTAAGTAACTCTTGGTCTTCTTAGACGATATGTCAGCAATAGACGATACACGTCATTATAGACGATATGTCAATAACAGACGATACATCAACAATAGACGATACAACAACACCAGACGAAGCGCAATACCAAACGGAGCGACAATATTATATGATACAAAAGGAAGATATTTTAGAACGTCAGTCAGTTAGTTAGTTGGAGTTACTTACAGGACTCAACTAAATAACGGTTTTTAAAAGATTCAAGAAGCAATTTCTCAAGAAGACAGTTGGAGACTTAGGCTATAAATACTAGTTCTAGTCGAAGACTAAATAACGTTTTTACAAGAGAAAATTATGATTGTACAATACTTAGAAAAATTCTGTATTCAAAGTGCGAAAAAAGAGAGCGAATACAACTGTAACGTAAAGCTCAAAAATATCCTTCCTAGAGAGAGAAAGAAAGGCTAGAGCCTAGAGAGGCTAAGATAACAGAAATAATACTTTGTGAGAGAGACCTGAAGAGGCTTTGGAAGGGTAGAAAGAATATTTGTAAAGTTGAAGAGTATAGTGAAATCTCAGACAAACTCTGAGGACTGGACGTAACCCAAGGTTTGGGATGAACCAGTATAAAATCGCGACGTCTATTCTCTAACCCTTATCCTTTAATTTTCTTGTTGTTAGACGAGCAGATAATATTACTTGCGATTGCATTACTTATTAACTTTAGTAAAGTGTTTTTGTAATCGTTTGAATTTTTGTAAAGAAATTGAAGAAATCTCAAAAGATTAATATTTTCGAAAAGATTATAAAATTCAACCCCCCCCCCCCTTCTTGTGCATTTTATATACTTTACGTAATTCCTATAATAACGAGTGATTTACTTCAACAATATCTTCTATTCAAGTTGAATGTTTAGAACTTTCTTGTTTAAATTTAAAGAGATGTAATCCTCTCTAATTGCCGGTGCTCTTAAATGTGTTTTATACAAATACATTAAATTTAAAATATCATCTTAAATATATTTTATACAAATTTAAAATTAAAATTACCATTTTTATCATATTAATTTTTAATTAATTGTCTTCCATTCTTTTAAATGTTCGTGGTGTCGCTACTAACTTTTTCCAATACTAAAATTGTTTGATAATACTGCATTAATTAAGGTCGTCACTAAAATTAATGAAGAATCTAAATCAAGTGAATCATCTTAATAATAATTAATATGCTATGAAAAGTGATCTTATATTAGAACAAAGTAAGGGAAAGCCGAACTATGCATAAATGTGATCAATTATCAAAGTGGGATGGACATTGTTTTTCCTTCCACAGTTTATGTTGTAAGGATACCCATCAAAAGTTGAGCCTTTGGTCTCACTCCCTCGTGCACAGTTCTAATCATGGCAAACATGAAACGATGTCAAAAATGGTTCATTTGCATTCTCAGGTGCCAATATCGACGCCTTACGGTTGCTTTATATAGCTCTCTTTGCGATTATGTGTACAAGCAAGAGCTACAAAGTTCAGCGCTAGAGCTCGAGAGTATTTCAACCTTTGCTGCAAGCCTGAGCGGCTTGATTATTAGTAAATTTATTGGTAACCTAATTCATGTCCGATGGATTGATTATTAGTAAGCTCTCAACTCTAATTACCCACTTTTCTTAACAATAAATTTCTATCTAATACAAGATTTCTGGATAACAAGCCAATACAGTGTATACAGTACAACCCTTACAGGTAAAGAATACCAAAACCGAAAATACAATGCAACCAACCGCTTACACTGACAATATCAAAAGTTACACTCATTATTCCTCACGACTGGGATTTTGTGAGAACCAAAATCAACATATGTTGGAAGAGCAATGTGAGGACACTAGTATATATAGACATTAAAGACTCCACGTGTTTCTAAGAGATCCCAATCTCCAGGGATGTGCACCCCTGAACTGAAAGGTGAACTCAGGTTTCTCAACTTATTGTGTTACCGATTGCTTCGTCCCTATGCACCGACATCAATTCGGTCACTGAAAGACCATCGCAAATCCAGCATGCTTTCAACTGCACCCACAACTGGACCTGATAGCAATCGTAACACAAGAACACCAGACCTCTTGAGAAACCCCAAAAGGACTCACTCAAACAGCAGACCCAGCTGATACTCCTCCATGAAAATTCAATGAAGAAAAAAATCTCACCTGCTTTAGGTTCAATTTGTATAGTATAGACAATCCCGACAATTATATCACAATACTTACATTTAGCTGAAATTGAATCCACCAGAAGGAACAGCAGGAACCTCATTCCCAAACCGGAACTCGGATTGGGGCACATCCCCTGGTGGCATTGTCTCATCCTCTTCCTCCAACCAATATGTCTCAAGAATCTTCACTGCCTTCTCATAAATCTCTGTATTGTCGTGAGACTGTAGATTTTCGATTTTCTCCAAGCCCTCAGCATCGTCAATCATTTGAGCATAAAGGTTTACACCCCCATTGTTACCCAAATTCTTGTCAGCCTCCCCTACCTTCAAGATGTTTTCTAACCCTTCTAAGCACACAGTCACAATTCTTGGATCGGGGCAGATGAGAAGATCACATAACGGTTTAATACAGCCTTGACTAAAAAGAAACCTGAAACATTTTTTCACTCAGATTAAATTATGAAGTATCTAGTTATACATTAATTTATCAGATATACTCAAGCAAGAAAATAAAAGAAATTATATTGACTTTCTTACTTGATCTGCTCATGAGTACCACCAGATGTAGCATTTGAGATGGCCCACGCAGCCTCCTTTTTAATGTCAAACTCAGCGTTTTGAAGCAGTTGAACCAGTGGGCCAATAAGATTAGCCTCAATTACTGCCTGTAAATTGTCATAGAAGGGTGTTCAGTTACTAATGCCACAGTTCAACCCAAAATTAAGTAAAAATGGAACGAGCCAACAAGAAGAAAATTAGTACCTGGATTTGTTCCTTATTGCCAGCTGTTATATTAGATATAGTCCAGCAAGCTTCTTTTTTGATGCTCTTTTTATAGTTATTTGTCAACAAGTTCAGAAGGCATGGCAGTGCTTGATGATTGATAATACACTAGTTTGAGGAGAATAAATCAACTCACAGGTCAGGCGAACGTAAAAAATAAGCTAGCTTCTGGGATGGATATATAGATAACAAAATCAGAAGCAGATAACATAAATAATGCTCAAGCACTGAAACCCAGATAATTTTTTTGCTTAGACCTAATAGCACAATAGTAGGTTTTACATGTGCAATGTTCTCAAAACATTAACAGCTATGAAAACCTAAAACTGAAATTTCTGGCCCAATGTTCCCCAATAAATATTGTTCAGCAACAAGCAGTACAAAATAATTTCATTGTGTATGGGTTCCTAGATTCCGATAAAATAGAACCAAAAAGAATTTCAATGTCATGGAACAGCATTTCAACTAGACACAAATACTTATGCAAGTAAAAAATGCCTATAACGTGCAGTACCTGAGTCTGCATATCATCACCAGTGACAATATTCCCAACAGTACGAAGTGCAGGAATGAGAACTGATGGAGACGGATGCCTGTCATATGTTAAAAATATCAGGCTTGAGAGCAACAAGCCAGTAACCAATTTCAAAAGCTCAGTGTGAAGGAATCACCAACTTACTGTAAAAGCTCGACTAATCGTGCGCATACACTTGCTTCAATTACAGCTTGAATTTTGTCATTTGTACCATCAGAAAGATAAGAAAGTGCCCAACATGCATCAGTCAAGACTTCTTCATCATTAGAATGAATAAGATGTGCAAGAGCTGGAAGTGCAGGCTTAACCTATTTATATGGTGCAACATAATTCAGCTTTCAAAAACAAGTAGCTTAATTACAATAATATACCAAGGACATGAACAGTAAATTGCAAAGGAAAAAATATCTTCCAAGTCTTATCCCTATCAACATTTAAAATCCAAAAGCATTATAAACAAAATAATTTAGATGATACCTTTCAGACATGTTTTACATTGCAAGTCAAACAACAAATAGAGAAAGTTGTATCATTAATGAACCTGATCAAAAGGAGGTTGTGGCTTGCCTCGGCAAAAGTTTGATAGAGTCCACGTAGAATTTCTGAGCATAGAGAGTTTGGCATGCTCATTCAATTGTGCCAATAAAGGAAGTAAAGCTCCATGGCCAAGGACCAGATCACGGCATCTAGGAGAATCACCAGCAACATTTCCCAAAGCCCACACAGCCTGCAGATTGGAGAACAAAGAAATTGTGATAGGTCTTACAGCAATTAAAAGTAGCATAGCACTGCAACAGTAGTTCAATAGAGTCCAAGCACACACATTTCGTAATTAGAACTACAACAATGAAAATGCAGCAATAATCGGAGTGTGTCATCTGTTTTTATACCTGCTCACGAACATCATCACTTGGTGAACGAAGAAGCATCACAAAAATGGGAACTGCACCATGATCTATGACCACCTTAGTGTGCTCAGATGTTCCGGAAGCAATATTTGTTAGAGCCCAGGCTGCTTCAAACTACAAGGATTTGGAAAAGTCAGAAGTCCATGAAGTAAATAATGGCAATGTAAGAACAAAAGCAACTATTCATTTACAAAACCTGGAGCTGGGGGAAGTCCTCTCTCATCAGGAATTCAACAAACCGAGGAACAACACCTGTTCGTATCACTTCCTCGATTGGAGGACTCCGTTCTAATTGAGGGCAAGGTGGATGTGGTAAATACTTTATGCAAAACAGGGTCCACACTAGACATCATGAATTGTAATAAAGAAGTAAATGCAATTCTCACCTATTGAAAGCAGCTTCCTGAATTGAGTAGTTGCCTCAAGCTGCAAATTACTATCATCAGACCAAATACCGGCAACCATTGATGGCAGGTGCTCCAACTGCAATCAAGGAATCAACTCATATGTAAATTACTACATAAAAACGCATTCCCTAAAACCTGCCAACTTTTTTAAGGCAATTAATTTTGATACAAGAAAGAAAATCACATGTCTGGGAACAACGAGAGAACAATGGAAGCAAAAAAAGGGAAAATTTTGAGTCAATAGCAGCAACATAAATAACTTTGTAAAAAAAAAGGATATCAAAGCAGTTATGTAAAGAGAAGTAACAGATCGTAGAAGTGTAACAACTATGCTCTAAGGGTGTTTCAAAACCATCCCACTAGCTTATTTATTGACATCTAGCACCACCACAAAAAGATATATGACACCCAATTTTATACACAATCCAATATGAACAAAAACAAATTGAATGAACAGTGCTCCATTTAATAATTAAATAAAAATGAAAAATAAAAAATAAAAAATAAAAAGAAGCTAATTGGCATCCAAATTTTACTGGGGGAAAAGGAAAAAGGAAAAAGGTATTCCCACGCTTAAAAAGGCATAATTCCACTCTTACTGTGTTCCTTCTCTTTCCATGGCTCAGGACAGCCCACTCTTTGCAACCCAAAATAGGAAAGAAAAATATAAAAGTAATTCCAACTGAAAAGCTACAGAAACAAAAATTAACCGCAATTCCAAGTCCAAGCTAAGTAATTCACTAGGTATAGAACCACTGTTAAATTTGGCGGAGGCCACTGCTCCTACTACTCAAAAAACAATAACTAGAATAATTTAGCGGTCATCCTGAATTCAAAGACAAATTGAAACTAACGACCAATAACATTAACCGGTTGAATCAACTAAATCATAAAATTGGGAACCTCAATAATTAAACAACTAATTCATCAACGAAGACCAACAATAACAAACCACCAATCGTTATTCCTATTAATCAATCACATATTTACCTAAGAAAACCTAATAAAACTAAAGAACTAATGCAATCAATCAACTTTAATTCAAAAATTCCAAAGGGAAAAAAAAAAGAAAGAAAACCTTCTTTTCGACGGCGGACGAGTGAAGAGAAGCAGGCAAGGTCTGGGCTTGAAGGCCTTCACGGCGCTTCTTCTGGAGGCTCTCCTCCCTACGATTCTTCCGGATCTCCACCATGTTATCCTCTCTTCTTCGACGACCCTCCTCCGCGTCCACCGATACCTTGTATCTGTTCCGACGGACTTCTGTCCTAGAGCTTGGCCTCAACGACATCGTTTCAGCTACAAATTTACCGCTTTACCAAACGATCTATATATGTATGTATGGGAGATGAAATGGGAAAAAATGGAGACTTTTGAGGGTTTCGATTTGATTGAGAGAGAGAGAGAGATGGATGATGGTAAGAGTTTATGGGGGAAGGAGAGATGCGGCATGGAAGAGTAGAATTGGGTTGAGGAATGGGCACGGATCGTCACTTAATTACTGGCTATGCCCGTTCATTTGAATTTGAATGAAAATGATTTTTGTTTTATCAAAATATTCTATTATCATAACTCAATTAATTTAACAGTCTTTTTATTTTGGACAATCACAAAATATTTAGTAATATTATAAAAATTATAAAAAAAATAAACCTTTTTTACAACCTTGAGAACGATGCTGCACTAGAGAGGATAATTATTAGACCCCTAAGTTTGAGATAGCGGAATCATGCAACATTGGCAATCCTTGACTAGTGTTCGACACGTAGAACAACGGAACAAGACAAAGACTTGTAAGGAGGTAAGGAGAAAAAGGAGCGATGTCAAGTGTTAGTATGCATTGGTATATATTGGTAGAAATCTTCGACGAGATACAAGATTTAGATGTAAAACCAAAAAAAGGCTTGAGATAGACATTGAGTAGAAGGTTAACTAGATCACATGCATTACGGGAACATGCGAGAGTTTTAAGGTGACTTAACAAATATATCAAGCATGGTGCGAGTTTTGGGAAAGTTTTGGACCTTATACGAGTTGATTTAGCTAAGGCTGGGCTCTTAATGGATTAAGGACTTAATGTGTGCTCAAATGGACAGACCATGGCTAATGGAGTTAGCATGAGAAAGCATTGGACGAACCATTGTGCTATTGACTTGGATGACTCATCATCAACGGACAGAGATGAGAAAAGCTTAAATGATGTGGCGGATAAGATCACAACGGAGGAACACAACTCTAAGAGATAAAGATTATATGGAAGGATCATCTGAAGATAAAAGAGATCTTCGTGGATATAGATAATCATTCCTATATAAATAATCATTCTTAGATTGTGTAATTTTTTATCTTGTTATTGTGATGTTGCTTAATCCTATTAGATAGAGTCCTAACTGGATAAGAATGTCATCTATTGATTAGTATAATATAATTTGATAAGGATAAGATATAATAAGATTGTGTTCTTAAATAGTAGAGTTTTATTAGGATTTTAACTTAGTTATCTAAAGGTGCCTATAAATAGCTCACTTGAGACTTGCTCTTAAAAGCAAAAAAGATAGTGAGTGTGAGAGACACTTAGAGATTAATAGAGCACTCATTTGTATACTTTAAGACTAGTAACAAAGGTTGGCGTTTGTCATATCTCTTTCTCATGTTCTTATTATTGTCATGATTATGTAGTTCTTTCGTAGTTTTCTTACAAGGGTGTGAGTGTGAAATACTATGAGGCTCATGAGGCGATCAAGAACAAGTAGCTTGGTCGACGATTACGGGACAAGGCTAAATCTTACCTTAACGGAGCTAAGTGAGATTGTCGCACAAGGGTTAGCGCACCTTGTGGGACAAATTCGTGCTTGAAAGAAAACCTTTGTAACAATTGTCCAGTTAAATCTTATAGGAATCGATTTGATACTGATAGGATTGAATTATCTTAATTTTCTTATGTATTTCCATGTGATTTCAATCCTATTCTTAAGATAAAATACTTAATTTGTGTTGACTACTAAGTTGGATTTATTGATATATTTTTTTAGACCAAAAAGACAAGATTTTCTAAAGAAAATTGGAGCACAATGGTGAACCAAATGAGCAGCCAAGCAAGGAGCTAAACGACACCAAAGAATCAGCCCAAAACGACGCAGGATGACTATGACTCTAAAGAGGAAACAACAACGCATAACCAAGGATGGAGCAGCTACATGCAGAAACGGAGGCGTTTCAACCCGAGGTGTACCCAATTGACTTTTGTGCGGAAAATTTGAAAAGTGATGAAGAGCTTGAGAATTTTGAGGTCAACCCTCAATGAATTGTTTGTGTCGAATAAGTGGAGAAGGAGCTCGAAGCTGCAAATGACACGTCTTTTAGCTCGGAGGAAAGTACTGAGTCCATAATTATTTTTAAGACAGTCCATGATTATTTTTAAGACTAACTCTTTACCTTTACATTACAGATTGAAGGAGTTAAATGATAAAGAAAAAGGTGAAGAGAGGGTCAAAATATTTCTGGAATGTATGGATTTAGTTGGAATCGAGAGTTTGAGAATAGGGAAGACGCTAAACGGGAATGATGATCAACTAAGGCCTTATCCGGAACTACTTTGTGTGGAAGTGGCGCTAACTATAATACCGAAAGATCACAATTTCGTCACTTGAGGAGAAAAAGAAGTCGAGCTAGCGACCCTAAACAAAGGCTCTTCTTGGGAGGCAATCCAAGGGAAGTAAATTTCTTTTCCTTTACATTTCTGCATTACTTTTTATATGCATGTGTGTTTTTGAATTTGTTTATCTTATTTTTAAGTTTTCAATCAAAATGAGAGGAAGAATAAAACAAATGAAACAAACATTTTCTCATTTTCTATTGTTTCTGGGATTATATAATCATGATTAGAGTGTGAATTGACTAGAAAATTTCATAGCAACTTTAACATGTACTTTTGCTCTTGTGATTGGTTGATATGCATTATCTTTAGAAGAGTAATGACTGATGGTAGACAAAGCCGGTGAGATTTTGAGCCTTATTTGACTGACACATCCATATCAGTCTCATTGCCTTTTGATAATGTGTGACCTTCATAACATGTACGTCCCGATTATGCTTTGATTTTCTATTCGAGACCGTATTTTTATCACATGCATTAACATGGATATGATTAGGCATTCTTTGTTTTTCATAAACTACATTAGCCAAATGACCTATCCTATTAACATGATTTTTTCCTTGATAAACCTCTTTGAGCTTTAGCCTTTCTTTTTGTATAAACTACATTTTAAGCTTTTAAACTTAACCAAATGTCCTACCCAAGTCAAAAAGCTAGTGGAACATTTGTGATTGTTGAGTTTGTGGATATATAAAATTTTAAGTGTGGGGGTGTACATATGTGAGGGTTGGTTATAATGTTAGGATGTTATTTTATGTCTTATCATTGAAATTCTCATGTTAATGTAGTTTATTTTAATTTTTATAAGGAAAAGAAAGAGAGAAGAGAAAAAGAAAGAAAGAAAGTGAAAAAAAAGAAACAAAAAAGAAAAAAATTCATTTAAAATAAATTTATTAAGGAGGAATTGCATATGTGTTGAAATGTTGTTTATGGTTTATGTATCTTCCTAGAGTTGTAATGGATGTATTATTTAAGTATGTTGAATATAAGGTAGAGGTTGGCTTAGAAGGTACACCCTTGTGATTTTGGCATAAATTGTATAAGTGACTCCTTCGAATCGGTATATGCATCATGTGGTTGGTGTGTGAGAGTTGAATGGGGCTATGAAATATAAATGTTGCATTAGTCATAGCTGACGGTACCCGTTTTTGATTAATTGTTACTTTTGTTTCACTAACTTTGATGACTTTCATGTTACTTAACCTAAATATATCTCACCTTACCTTTACCAACATTACAACCTTGAAAAGTCCTTTGATTCATGAGTTTGCATGTGAACATTAGTGGTGTAGAAATGAAATGATATGCAAAGTTGTGAATTGTCATGATCATGAATGATATTGAGTGTACCCATGGATATATTTTAGTTAAACACATTTTTCGAGTCTACCATTAGATTGCTCAATTTTTGAAGACGATGAATATTGATTGATCATGAGTAAGAGCTTGGAATGTTGATTTCTTGTTATGATTTTTAAAAGTCATTCATCTTTGTTTATGATTATATTGTCTTGGAAAAATATAGAAATTGAGTCAATGTTTTGGGTTAATGAGCTTAATTTTGACGATTTGCCCGAGGACGGTCAAAGGCTAAGTGTGGGGGTATTAGATAGGAATGAATTATCTTATATTTTCTTACATATTTCCACGTGATTTCAATCCTATTCTCAAGATAAAATACTTAATTTGTGTTGACTACCAGGTTGGATTTGTTGATATATTTTTTAAACCAAAAAAGACAAGATTTTCTAAAGTAAATTGGAGCACAATGGTGAACCAAATGAGCAGCCAAGCAAGGAGCTAAATGACACCAAAGAATCAGCCCAAAACGACGCAGGATGACTATGATTCTAAAGAGGAAACAGCAACGCATAACCAAGGATGGAGCAGCTACATGCAGAAATGGAGGCGTTTCACACCAGATATGAGCAGAACAACGACGCACAATGAAGGTAGAAGTGTAGCGCCCCCTTACCGTAGAGTACCCACCGGGACGCCCGCAGGTCATTCCGGTACGTATCCTACGATAAGAGAGA
>JANPWU010000007.1:4913899-4926513 GCA_024707465.1 Erythroxylum daphnites
TGACCTAACTGTTAAATGGGAAAGCTTGCCCATTGAACAAAAGGAATCTAAAACGTTCAAGTGTTGATTGATACGTAGAACGTGGAAACTCTAATTTAACGAAGAAAAACAAACACAAAAAATGTGCGAGAAACTAGGTGGAAGCACGAGGCGATGGAAAAGATGGCGCTAATAATTTTGGAGTGCAGGATGAGATGGTGCCAGCATGAGGTGATGGATGGAGGAGTCATTGCTGACTGCGCAATATAATAGTAGAAGTTTAGCGTGAGGTGATGGATAGAGGAGTCATTGCTGACTGCGCAATATGATAGAAGTTTACATCACCTGTTTTTCTTAATCGATTCTCTTATTTTATGAGTTTTTATTTATTCATTTTTTATAGGTTTTATTTATTGAATAAATGGATACTTATAACACAGAATAAGTAATCTATTTCTATATAAAAGTTCATAGGATTAGATGTATCTTTTCTTCTCTCCATGATCCCAGGAAACCACACGTGGTAATACAAGTTATGAGCCATAGATTTGGGCAATTCGGTCATAAATAAAAAGCTTGCCTAACATGATCAAAGGTGTGAGATTTCTTCACCAACCTCTAAGATTAGTGGCTGCAGCTACCACTTCTAGATCAACCAGTTACAATATGTAAGGCAGTATCAACATACATGGTACTGTCATTCAAGATTTATCTTTAAAAAAAAAAGCAAGTTGATAAACAACTTACATGCAAGCTGATAATTGCTACATAATAGCTTGCTATGCAAGCTATCATATGTTGGAGGGTATATAAAAGACTCTCCCTTCCTTCTCTTTTAATATAGATGCACATTAATCATAAATGAGATGTGCGATGAGTTTGAGAAATTATAAAAAGTCATTTTATATGAGAGTAATTTTTGGGGTATTTTTAGGAAACAATTTTCTAGAAAGGTGAATGACAAAATAGTGAGGATATTATCTTAAGGATAGTAAATTTGGAAAACACCTTGTGTATAAGTGCCACTATTTGTTATATTATTTTTCACTCTCTATACCTACTATATTTCATTAGTGGAAGTTTTATTCAAAGTTTTGCCCGTAAACGTAGCCCAAATAAGAAGGTGAACCACGTTAAATTTCAGCGTATTATTTTCTTACTTATTTTTTCAATGGGATTTAGTTCGTAATTTTTCCCAACAAGTGGTATCAGAGTAAGGTTCAGTTCTGTGTCAAAGCATTTCTCATCAAAGATGGAACAAAAATAAGCAAGATGATTAGCCTAAATGGCTCCAACTACCACGTATGGAAGAACAAGATGAAAGATCTTCTGTTCGTCACAAAAATGCATTTACCTGTGTTTACTACAACAAAACCCAAAAATAAATCGAACGAGGAGTGCGTGTTTGAGCATGAGCAAGTATGTAGTTTTATTCGACAATTTGTTGAAGATAATGTGTATAATCATATCTGTAACGAGACTTATGCACGGACATTGTGGGAGAAGCTCAAGGAGTTGTATGCCTCAAAAACTGGTAATAATAAATTATTTTATCTGACAAAATTAGTGCAGGCAAAATATCGAGAAGATACCTCGGTGGCAGATCACTTGAATGAATTTTAGGGGAACGTTGATCAATTATTAGGAATAGGCATAATGTTCGATGATGAAGTGTTTGCCCTTTTCGGGCTTACCTCCTTACTAGAGTTTTGGGAGACTTTGAAGATTTCAATCACTAATTCTGCAGTTGACGGTGTTATTAACATGGAATATGTAAAAAGTGGAATTTTGAATGAAAAGATGAGACGGAGATCACAAAGTCCGAGGTGTTTAATACATGAATAACATTGGAAGTGCTCATTGAATGTGAATTAGACCGACTATGTGTTTTCTCAACTTAAATGTTGAATGTTGGGCCAAGGTCCGATGACAAATGTGAATGAGATAGTGATACTGAATATGAACGTGCATCATTGAGCACATTTGATTGTCTAAATACATGTGATGCAATTCATACATGAATGCATAAACATATAAAGGTTGTTGTAACCAGAGTAGCTACCAAAAAAAGAGCTTAAAGCTTAGAAAGTGAAAAAGAGATTAAAGCTCAGAAAGTGATTAAGAGCCAAAGGCTCACTATATATAATGAGCCCAGTATCCCCAACAGATACGGGGCAGTTATCAATGAGCTCAATATCCACAATAAATACGGGACAGTTATAAGCACTCGGTCACAACGATAACAACTAAAAGTGAGTCTCATGTGCATTACATATATAAGTAGTATGTACGATTGAAAGATTGAAAATAATTGTTTAACTGCTTTGAATGTGAATTTTAAAAATTGTGAACCAAAGAGTTTTGGTGATGCTACATGATGATAAATGAAATCATGTGAAATATGTGATTGTATGCATTGATATGTTATATGATTGAGTGAGCCATCGAGGATGGTTTACTCACTGAGTTTGCAAAACTCACCCCAAAATTGCAACATTATTTTTCAGGATTAGAGAAGATCTCCAGTTAGACAAATTGGAGTCTAGTCACTGTATTTGAGTAAGAGATAGAGGTCAGGATCAGTTAGCGTCTGCGTTTTTATTTCTTTATTTTTGTATCAAATTGCGTATTCCGCAATTATTGTATCGTATGTATTTAAATAATTATGTTTGCAATAACTTTCAAAATTTTAAATGTTTGCAAATGAGATTGATCAATTAGTGCAGTAACACTTGTGAATGAAAATGGTTATGAATAAAGTGGGCTCGATTTGTTTATTGATTTTTCACATATGCGTGTGATTTATGAAAATTTTGTAATGAGTTCGATTGACTGACTATTCTAGCATGCCACCCTCGCAGAGTATGTCCTCAAATATCATCGGTATGTTCGAGGATATGCCCTATAAGAGTAGGGTGCTACATAAATGAGTGACATTTGACATAGCTAATTAATTGACAAATGGCAATGGTCATGAAGTGACAAATGGCATTGGTCATAATAACTAGGTGACAATTGGCAACATATACATATGATAAGTGAATTACATGCCTAAGGACAAATGTTAATGTAAGATGGTGACACCTAGCATTTGATGTGTCAAGTTTCTGCAGGAGAAGTTTCAGCTTAGTTCATTCTTCTCTTTTTCACTATTCTCACCACCGAAACCCTCCCAACTTCTACACCGTGTTTCCATTTCGTTCATACTGACTATAAGATCTATACAAGAAATTCTACTCAAAGATAGCTATAATTTGCTATCATCATTTTACCTTTGCTGGAAACATCCTACATTCATCTTGTACTTGGATGATTTTGCATACATAGAGAACAAAATTAGCTTAATCTTTGAGCTAGAATTTGAGCTAGACAAGTAAGTAAAAGAATTCTCTTTATAGCATGCTATAATAGAAAGTTTATGATGATGAAATTGGGATGAATTGTATATTTTGTTGATGATGAGGTTGTGCTGGAATGTGATAGTGATTTGGATAGTTTTTATTTTTTGAAAGACAATAGTTATGAGCTACCAAATGAATGATTTTGAGTTAGAATTAGAGATGAGATTGGTTATGAATTGACATTTAATTATGGTATACTTGAGGCATAATTTAGGAACTATTATGAAGGTGTTTTGAAATTGGAATGAAAGTGTTTGAATCTGGAAAATCGCAGGAAAATAGGTAGTTCACGATTGTGGCACTCATCCCACGACCATGGACAGATGCATTAGCTTCTGTCACGATTGTGGGAAGGTACCCTACGATCGTAGGCAAGGTTTTGACATGGTAAATTCTGTTTTGTGCAATTATTGAACCACATGAGGACAAGAGACTTTATATTGATGTTGGATTAAATGGTTAAGGGTTTGATAAGTTTAGGTTGTTAATTACTGTTAAAACTTAAGGAATGGATTGTTTTGATATCAATGTATATGAATTTGGGAAGTATGAGTTGTTCAAGGTATAAAGATGTTCTTATGAATGCAAATGTGATTCAAAGGATATGAATATTGTGAACTAGGTATAAATGAATGAGAATTGGGAAATTGTGAGAATAAAAAACATTAGAAAAAAAGTATTGTTGAATGAATGAGTGATGAATTCAGAGTAATCAACTTACTTAAGGCATCACCTAGTTGAAAACAAGTTATGTACAAGCTATAACATTTGAATGATCAAGACTTGCGATTAAGGATAAGTACCCGGGAAAAGTCAATTAAGCATGCATTGAACATAACACATATACATGTGTATAATTGAGTATCCATTTGATTAAACAAGTTATTAATATGTAAATATGTGTGTATTGCATGATATAGAATCATAATTTGAGCGTCCATACCCAAACATTGCCGACTCGTCAAGGCAATAGCTATCTGGAGCATACTGTGAGTTAACATAGATGTTTACTCACTATATTTGAATTATTCTTAATGAACTATTATATATTGAACTGTTACCAATATGATTGTGTTAATTCCGGACATTGATGGTCTGAGGAGTTTGATATTCGGGACTGTATTGAAAGTGTTTTCAAATTGAATGTGAATATGGAAATTGTGTTCTAAACTATATGTTGATGAATGTGTTATATGACTGTGCACACTGAGTGAGAGTTACTGATAGCATAATATGTGATTTGATGCATTTCATTACATTAATATGCATGATCAGATAGAGGAGTTACGACTAAAGTGACTAACGTGAAAAAGAGCTTAAAGCTCAAAAATGTGTACACAGAGTCACAGGCTCAACAATCAATGAGCTTGGTATCCACAATGTGTACGAGACAGTATCTGAAATAAGCCTGGCGTCCATAATGGATACGGGACAGTTAAATAGGTGCTTTGTCATAATAAAATAAAAATGAAAGTGGAGTCTCATGTGCAATGCATAGATATCTTTACATGTATCATAGGAATCATTGTAAAGAATGACTAAATTGAGTTGATATAATCTTATGCTATGTTTGTGTACATGTGAATGATTGTGAAAAAAAGTACTAAATTGTATTGATATAGTGATCTGCAATACTTGTATACATGTTGATGATATGAATGATTGATGTGAAAGATTGGATTGTTCTGAAAAGATTCTATGACATGTTTATATTATAATGTGCTTATTGAGATATGATGTATAGTGTGATTTGGCATACAAAATTGTATGGGAATTAATTCTAGCTAATGTGATATACTTGTGATGTTGTGTTTTGACTCGAGTGAGCACACCGATGATGACTCACTAACTGAGTTCGCAAAATTCATCAAAATTGCAACATTATTTTCAGGTATTGAAGAGACCTAGCTTCTAAGGCAATCTAGTAGGAATCTAGTATTGTCAATTTTGGAATCATGAGTGGCTCAAAGGTTTAGTCAGCTGATGCCTGAGGAGTTTAGAAAGATTGTTTCTATTATCATCTCATTTCATGTTAGATATTTTGTAAAGAGCAGTAAACTCTCAAATGTTTTTGTAATGTACATTTATGGATTATGGAATGTAATGACAACGTAAATGATGTTTGTGAAATGAAATGAGAAATGTTGAACTTATGATCTCTTATGTTCTTTATGGTGTCATAATAGTGAATACGATTGCTCTAACATGGCATTCTTATAGGATATGTTCTTGAGTGTCCTCTAGAAGTTCGATATATGCTCTATGGTAGTGGGGTGTTACAATTTTTGGTATCAGAGTGTGTTTGGCATCCTTAGGGATACATAGAGCATTTATACATGATATATAGTGAGAGATTCATATAGTGATCCAAACTATTGTTTGTTATAAGTCATCCGCTATAAGAGATCGAGTTATAGAGTCAACTGACCTTGAGTCCATAGGAGTCAATAGAGAGTGGAGCTCCCCAAGGTGATACACTAGGTTTGATAACTACCTTAAGTCAACTGCCTCAAATTGAAAGAAATTTAACACACCTGCAACAACATCTAGGGAGTTATGTGCCTCCTGTCTGGTGATGGCAAAGATCCTAGCTTGAGACTACAGTTGGTTACTCTGCACCTCAGTCCTAACATTAGGACCTTCCAAACTAGTTTTGCCTCTACCTTTGCCTCTCTATCCCGCTCCACTAGCTCTAGTTTGCTGAACAGTAGTCTTAGTCACTGATTTCCCTCTCACTCCAAACTATGCTCCAAAGGTTACGGAACAGTCTCTAAGTTGATGCTCATAAGAGCCACAACGTAAATAAGCTCCAATTAACCTCCAATGTTCTCCACGATATTTCTTTCCATAGTGCTCAAAATTAGGCATTTGTTGTGTTTGCCCACCAGATACTCAACCTCTGCCACTACCAACTTGAACAAAACCACCTCTTGGTCCAAATCTCGACTATCTCAATCTAGTCTGTGATCGGAATGATCTATTCTTACGAAATCTCTTGCAAGAATCAGCTTGGGACTCACCCTGTCTCTTCATTATGAACTCCTGCTTGTACTCTCCTTACCCATCTTTTAGTAACTATTTAATTGGATTGAGATAACTCTCAGCTCAGTAAAGCTACCTAAATTGGTAATGGCCAGTCTCGTTATAATCTCCATATTCAGCCCGTCCTTAAATCTCCTACACTTGTCTTCCTCAGTCGGAATTAATACAGTTGCATGCCCCATTAATTCATTAAACCTCACCTTATACTCAACTATAGTAAGATTCCCCTATTTCAGATCCAAAAACTCCATCTTCCTATCTAGGTAAATCTTGGGCACATAGTTCTCCTTGAAAAATTTTAGAAAATCTTCCCACTTCAATCTACAGGGTCGATCGGAACTGCCAGAAACAATCTTCCACCACTGATAAGTTGGACCTTACAGTAGCAAGACTATGTAGTTGAACCTTTCATTAGATTTGCAGTCCATCTGATCAAATACCTGTTCCATTCTTTCCAACCATCCTTCTGCCTCCGCAAGGTCTGTACTTCCGTAGAAGTCTATAGCACCCTACTTTCTAAGCATATCATACGTCCTCTCTCTCCTTTTAGTAATTCTTGGCGGCTTTTGTTCAGATTGTGGTACTGGAGACTCTCTATTGGCTCCTATAGACTCAAGGTCAGTTGACTCTATAACTCAATCTTCTATAGCAGATGACCTATAATGTGTATTAATTATAGACTGTGGAACCTAAGGAACTTAAGATTCAGTTGCAAAAGTTGTTGGATAAGGGTTTTATCAGACCTAGTGTATCACCTTGGGGAGCTCCAGTGTTGTTTGTGAAGAAAAAGGATGGAATTTTGAGAATGTGTATTGGCTATAGATAGTTGAATCAAGTGACAATGAAGAATAAATATCCTTTACTGAGGATTGATAATTTACTTGATCAGTTACAAGGATTACTAAGCTGGATTTGAGATCAAGGTACTATCAATTGAAGATAGTAAAAGCTGATGTACCAAAGAGTGCATTTAGGATCAAATATGGGTATTTTGAGTTTTTGATGATGCCTTTCTGGTTGACAGATGCTCTGGCAGCTTTTATGGTGTTGATGAAAAGGTATTCTAGCCTTACTTAGATAATTTTGTGATTATGTCCATAAATGATATTTTGGTGTATTTGAAGAGTAGAGGGGAACACTTTGAGCACTTGAAGTTAGTTTTGCAGATAATGATAGAGAAGCAATTGTATACCAAGTTCAGGAAGTGTGAATTTTGGGTCATATAGTATCTGGACAGAGACCTAAGGAAAGTTGAGGCAGTAATGAAGTGGGAAGCCCCTAGGAATGTATTTGAGATTCGGAGTTTTCTTGGGTTAGCAGGATACTACAAAAGATTTTTTGAGGGTTTTTCATTGGTCTCTGCCCCTTTGACAAAGCTTCTGAGGGAGAATGTACCCTTTTAATGGATTGATGAATGTCAGAGGACTTTTGAGGAATTAAAACACCGATTGACTACAACATCGGTGTTAGCTATACCATCAGGATCTGGAGGATATATTGTGTATAGTGATACTTCACACCAGGGATTAGGATGTGTTTTGATGCAGTATGGTAGAGTGATTGCATATACATCTAGACAGTTGAAGTCTCATGAATTTAATTATATGGTTTATGATTTAGAACTTACTGCAGTGGTGTTTACATTGAAGATTTGGAGGCATTATCTTTATGGTGAGACATTTCAGATATTTACAGACCATAGAAGTTTGAAATATTTGTTGAGTCAAAAGGAGTTTAATATGAGACAAAGGTGGTGGATTGAATAAATTAAAGATTATGATTGTACAAATGAGTATCTTGGTAAACCTAATGATGTGACTGATGCATTAAGTAGGAAATCCAATAGTGGTGTGACACAAATTTAGGCATCGAGGTTATCAAACCTAATACAATTGAGAGTATTGAATGTTGAATTGAATTCAAGGAAAAATGAAGCATTATTAGCTACATTAAAGTATATGCCAATATCACATGAAAGGATAAGAAAAGCTCAGAGTAAAGATCCAGAATTAGTGACGCTTATTAAAAAGTTGAAACAAGATTCGAGTTCTGAGTTTAAGTTGAGAGATGATACACTGTGGTTGAAGCAGAGCATTTATGTACCTGATGTTGATGATCTGAGAACAAAGATTTTGGAGGAAGCTCATATAGCAGCTTATACTATGCATCCTTGTACTACCAAGATGTATAATATGCTGAAACAACATTTCTGGTGGCCAGGGATGAAGAAGTAAGTGGTAGAATATGTTGCTAAATGTTTGACTTGTCAACATATTAAGGCAGAGCATCAGGCTCTGGTTAGGAAGTTACAATCATTATCTATTCCAGAATGGAAATGAGAAAGGATTACTATGGATTTCATTATGGGTTTACCGAGGACTCCGAGGCAACACTAGATCAGTTAGCCCAGAGATATGTTAATGAAATAGTGAGATTACATAGAGTCCCATTGTTTATTGTATCAGACCGGGATCCCAAATTTACTTCAAGATTTTGGGGCAGTTTATAGATAGCAATGGGTATAAGGTTAAACTTTAGTACAACCTTTCATCCTCAGATAGGAAGACATAATGAGAGGACTATTAAGACTATTGAGGATATGCTTAGAGCTTAAGTTTTGGAGTTTTAAGGAGCATGGGATCAACAATCATTATCACAGTAGTATCGGTATGGATCCATATGAGGCGTTGTATGGCAAAAAGTGTTGAACACCTTTGTATTGGGATGAAAAGGGCCTAAAGATTGTTGAAGGCCTATAATTGATTCAAGGAACTGTTGATAAGGTGAAATTGATCCATAGTAAAATTAAAGTGGCCGAAGATAGACAGAAAAGTTATGCAGATTAGAACTGGAGAGATATGGAGTACCAAGTGGGAGATAAAGTGTTTCTAAGAGTATCACCTTGGTGAGGAGTGCTGAGGTTTGGGAAAAAGGGTAAGTTAAGCCCTAGATATATTATTCCATATAAAATTACTGAGAGAGTTGGACCGTTGGCATACAAGTTAGCATTACCAGCTGAGATGGGTTAGATTCATAATGTGTTTCATGTTAGTATGCTTAGAAGGTATTGGTCAGATCTGACATATATGATACCAACACAAGAGGTTGAAATTGTAAGTAATTTAAGTTATGTGGAGGAACCAGTTAAGATAGTGGGTCATCAGACTAAACAATTGAGAAATCTAGTGATCCCATTGGTTAAATTCTTTTGGAGGAATCATTCGAGAGAAGAAGCTACATAGGAGACCGAAGAGAACATGAGAAAGCAGTACCCCATCTATTTGATCAATCAAGTAAGAATTTTGAGGATGAAATTTCTTAAGGGGGAGAATTCTAATAGCCAGTTTTTCAAATTAAGGGATTAGAACCCTAGACTAATGCATAGAAGCTATATCATTGAAATTCATGAATTGCATTTCATTCACTTACATAATGAAAGCATACATATATGAATTACGATTTAGTACACATTGCAAAGAATGTATATGCACTCAATTGATTTATGCTGGGGTATGAAAGGTTTAAAATGATCACGGTGTGAATTATGTATTGTTTATGCCTTGTATTTTGGTTTGATTGATTACGATGTGAATTGTGTATTGTTTATGCCTTGCTTTTTGGTTTTATTGATTACAAGTAGTAAATTTGAATTAATTGGTACAATTAGAAAATTGATGAATTAAAATGTACATTTGGTCTCGGAAAAATGCTTAGTGATAACACATATGGACACATGGAAAATTAGGACGACTAAACCTACAATTGAGTGACATTTGGAAAAGATAAATGAGTGACATTTGTCATAACTAATTAATTGACAAATGGCATTGATCATGGAGTGATAAATGGACTAATAACTAGGTGACAATTGGTAGCATATACATAGGACAAGTGACTTACATGCTTAAGGACAAATGTTAATGTAAGATGGTAACACCTAGCATTTGATGTGTCAAGTTTCTATAGGAGAAGTTTCAGCTTAGTTCATTCTTCTCTTTTTCACTACTTTTACCACCAGAACCCTCCCAACTTCTGCACCTTGTTTCCATTTCGTTCATACTCACTACAATATCCATACAAGAAAATTTGCTTGAAGATAGCTATAATCTGCTATCATCATTTTACCTTTGCTAGAAACATCCTACTTTCATCTTAAACTTGGATGATTTTGCATGTATATGTAGAGCATAATTAGCTTGATCTTTTGGTTGGAATTTGAGCTACACAACTAAGTAAAAGATTGTTCTTTATGGCATATTATAATAGAAAGTTTATGATGATGAAATTTGGAAGAATTGTATATTATGTTGATGAAGAGGTTATGCTAGAATGGGATAGTGAATTGGATAGTTTTTGTTTTGTTTTGATGCATGAAAGACAATAGTTATGAGCCGCCAACTGAATGATTTTGAGATAGAATTGGAGATGAGGTTGGTTAGGAATTGACATATAATTAAGGTATACTTGAGGCATAATTAAGGAACTATTATGATGGTGTTTTGAAATTGGAATGAAGGTGTTTGAATCTGGAAAATCGTAGGACAATGGATAGTCCACGATTGTGGCACTCATCCCATGACTGTGGCCAGATGCATTAGCTTTTGTCACAATCATGGGAAGGTACCCCACAATCGTGGGCAAGGTTTTGACATGGTAAATTCTGTTTTGTGCAATTGTTGAACCATATGAGGACAAGGTACTTTATATTAGTGTATTTGAACTTGATTGAGGCTTGAAAATCAACCTAGTTTGATGTTAGAATAAGTGGTTAAGGGTTTGATAAGTTTAGGTTGTTAATTGATGTTAAAACTTAAAAATGGATTGTTTTGATATCAATGTATATGAATTTGGGAAGTATGAGTTGTTAAAAATGGATTGTTTTGATAGCAAATGTGATCCAAATGATATGAATAATGTGAACCAGGTATAAATGAATGAGAATTTGGAAATTACGAGAATATAAAGAATTAGAAAAAAAAGGATTGGTGAATGAATGAGTGATAAATTCATAGCAATCAAACTTACTTAAGGCATAACCTAATTGAAAACAAGTTTTATACAAGCTAAAATATTTCAATGATCAAAACCTGTGATTAAGGATATGTGCCTGGGAAAAGTCAATTGAGCATGCATTTAACATAACACATATACATGTGTATAACCGAGTATCCATTTGATTAAATAAGTTAGTAATGTGTAAATATATGTGCATTGCATAATATAGAAGCACAATTTGAGTGTCCACATCTAGACATTGCCCTCTCATCAAGGAAATAACTATCTGGAGTATACTGTGAGTTAACCTAGATGTTTACTCACTATATTTAAATTATTCTTAATTAACTATTAGATATTGAATTGTTATCGATATGATTGTGTTAATTCCAAATATTGATGGTCCGAGGAGTTTGATATTTGGGATTGTATTGGAAGTATTTGCAAATTGAAGTGAATATGAAAATTGTGTTCTCAACTATATGTTGAATGTCGGATTTAGATCCAATGAATGTGTTATATGACTGTGCACACTGAATGATAGTTATTGATAGCATAATAGGTGATTTGATTCATTTTCATTACATTGATATGCATGATTAGATAAAGGAGTTTTGACTGGAGTCACCAACATGAAAAAGAGCTTAAAGCTTATAAATGCGCACACAGAGCCACAAGCTCAATGATTAATGAGCCTAGTATCCACAATGGGTACGGGAAAGTATCTGAAATGTGCTCGGTATCTATAATGGATACGGGATAGCTAAATAGGCACTCAGTCACAGAAAAATAAAAATAAAAGTGGAGTCTCAGGTGCATTACATATATATCTTTACATGTATCATGTGAACCATTATAAAGAATTACTAAATTGAGTTGATAAAATGTTATGCTATGTTTGTGTACTTGTGAATGATTGTGAAAAAAAGTACTGAATTGTCTTGATATAGTGAACTGCAATACTTATATACATGTTGATGATATGAATGATTGAGGTGAAAGATTGGATTGTTCTAAAAAGATTCTATGACATGTTTGTATTATAATGTGCTTATTGAGATATGATGTATAGTGTGATTTGGTGTAGCATCCCGTTACCCATGTTAAGGCTAGTATTGTAAATTGTGAGAATTTTGTGAGAAATTAGGATTTTTACACATCTTGCATTATTATTTGTGACATGCACATTTTGCACAA
>JANPWU010000007.1:4998376-5010030 GCA_024707465.1 Erythroxylum daphnites
GCTTGTAGTTAAGTTGCTTGGTCTTCGGGTTACTTCTTCCTATGCTTTGGTGTCCATTAGTTTTCTTTGGGTTCGCCCTGAATCGAACCCTGTGCGGCATGGTCTGTGAACGTTCTTGTATATATTTTTTCTTATTAATTTGATTTTTTCTGATTTACCAAAAAAAAAAGATACACCCAGCACCATCAGCCAAGGCCAGAACAAAGTTGAACTATTTGAATTGACTATTGAATATATGTAGTCGCTTAGTTCATGCTTATGATCAAGATTGTTAGTTAAATGAGTGACTTTAATTGTAAACATGATCTTAGATTTTAGATATGATCTTTTATAGGTGTAATTTGATACAATTATCATAAGCTCAACCGGTAAAACTAGAGTTAGGGCAGGAAAGTTTCTGATCTAGGGTAATCAACAAAGTTTTATGAACTATGAACTTGGAATGTTAGCTCTACAAATAGCTTAAGAAAAAAGGGTCATTTAGTTCCTCAAATTTTGATTTTAAGTGCACATTTCACTTTAAACATTTTTTTTTATCAATTGAACCTTCAACCTTTTTAAACCATCTTCAAACTCAAATTTCAATTTATTATAACGAGTGATCCACCTATTCTAAATTTGGATGATGTGACAACTGTATATTGATTTGATTATGAGATTTATCTTTTTAATAATATTTTTTAAAATTTAAATAGGTCCTTCAACTTTGAAAAAAAGGTACAATCTTTTTTCCAAAACTAATATTTTAAATTTATTGATTTTTAGTTAAACTTTATCAATTAATATATATTTTTAGAAATTAAGATGAATTTATAAGTCAAGAATAGATAAGTACGAGTTAACTAACCTAAATGATAAGCTTTGTCTAATTATCAGGTTGAACCAAAAGGGACAGAACTGCTAGAAATAGTCCAGTTATTTTACAGCCCACCAATAAGAGAATTTACACAGCTTCTAGGCCTTAGAAGTTGAGACTTCAGATTTCAAATTATATTGTAGTTGGCTCATGCACATTAAGGATGCTTCAGTTTGAAGTCTCCAATTAATGGCAAAGCTCATGCGACACTTTATATGCAGTTGATATGGATGAGGGCAAGCTCCATTATTCTAAGCTTTAAATCCTTTAGCAGAATAGAATAATGGCTTTCTGTATTTTACGATTCGAGAAGTTCTTTCAATCCAAATTAAGTGAACTAGCCAACAAAAAGTGATATGTGCTTAGTTGATTATACATTTATTCCATAACACTTAGTGATTCACGATATGAAAATGCTCAAAATACTCACTTTAGTCCATATATGGTTTTAGGTATAATTCGGAAGTGAAAGAGTTAAAGTGAGTCAGAAAGCACTATATTTGAGTTGTTTCTCAAAGAATCACACTCACTTGTCTTCATGAATCAAAAAGAAGAAGATTAGCGCAAGAAGAAGACAAGAAAATGAAGAATATGAAGAACATGAAGAGTGAAGAGTGAAGAGAGCTACTCACAGCTTTCATGAGGTTGTATGGGCATGAGACGTTTGTCACACCCATGAGAGGTGAGGGAAGGGCCAGTTGTCCCATTTAACCCTACTTTTTAGTATAAAATCATCATTTTTGTGATGACAAAGACATGAAAGGTTTAAGAAACATTTAGGAGTTTTGGGAGACGATGAGAAGGACGACAGAGGAGATAACTTTGAGACAGATGGAGGGTTAGACATCCCGATACCGGTTCAGAGGTGACATCAATGCCAACGAACCTAGTTAAGCATATTCTTCATTATGTTTGTTGTTCTTACTCTCTTTGTGGATTGATTATGCTATCTTGTGTTTAGTGAATTCGGTAATGTATAAGAATGATTGAATGCTCTATTTGATTGTTTTTATGTATGAACCCATTGCTAGAATTAAATACAATACATATTCGTTATTTTTCTGATTCGTTTGTGACAATTAATGGTTTTGAATCATTATGAATAACATAAACTAGGTTACATAATCTGAGCTTGTGAAATTATTGCTTAGATTGGCCTATTTTTCTCATTCGTAAGGTGGTTGTCCGATTAAACTTAGAGAGCATCTCCTAAGTTATTTGATAGTTAGGGTTAATTAACAAGCTCTTTTTAGATAACTATGACCTAAGGAAAAATTGGGATTAACAGAGCATGTTGTTAATCTACAACCAATAGTTCAAAAAGAGGTGTGAAGACAACAATTTAATGAAATATGTTTAATTGAGTGTAGGTCGAGATAGAACCAAAGAATCGAGCCCCTAACGAATTCATTACTTTCATCATTTTTCAATGTTTTCTTTAATTTGTTTTCATTAGCTTATTTTCGTTTTTATTTTCTTCTTTCAAACCAAAACCTCCCATAACCTAAACACCAATTGATTTCATAACAAGAACTAACCAAACACTCTCCGTGGGATCGACCTAGACTCACCACTGCTACGTCAATTTTGGCGTCGTTGCCGAGGACTGTGGTGTTTTAGTTTTTGTTCTTGATTGTAATTGGTGTTTTTTTACATATTTGTCTGTAATTAGTTTCCATTTAGTTATTTCATGATCTTTCACTTTCTATTTAGTGTTTGTGATTTAAAAAATAATAATATTACATAGAAGTAATTTTTCTATAACTCATATTCCCAATCTTATAACTTTGTTTGGAGTGATCATACAAACTTTAGTTATGGATGGGATAATCAACAAAATTACTTCCATGATAGTATGTAGGATGCACAAAAATTCCTGTATAAACCAGAAACTTCTTATTACGACTCAGTTCCATCTCTAGAAGAACTAGTTAATGTTCTATTGCTAACACTTTACAATTTTGGCAGGAGAAAAGACAATTTTGTTCTGACTTCCAAGATTTGGAGTGGCAGAAAAACTCAGGTACATTTCTAGGAGAATCCTTTAATGTTTATGTTGCTAATACTTTGCAAGTTCAGTAGGATATGATACAATTCTAACAAGAAACAAGTTATAGAATCCAGAACTTGGCAAGCTAGGTGGGTCAACTAACAGAAGTTCTCAACCGCCTAGCATCACAAAGTGAAGAGGTGCAACTATCTCAACCTGAGGTGTACCTAAGGGAAATTAGTACAGAGGCCTTATAGAGTGAAGAGGATCTTGAGAATACTACTCAAGGAATTGCTTGCATGGAAGAAGTGGAGAAGGAGCTCGAAACAAAAAAGATACATCTTTTAGCGAAGGTAAATACTAAGTTCCTAATTATTGTTAGGACCAAATCTTTATCTTTACCTAGCATGTTAGAGAAATTGAACGAAAAATAAAAAGGTGAAGAGATATTCGAGATCTTTTCAAAGTGCATAGACTTAGTAAAGATTGGAAATTTGAAGATAGGTAAGACACTAGAGGTGAATGATCATCAACTTAGACCCTATCCTGAACTACCTCAAGTGGAGGAAGTGTATATGACACCTGAAGATCATAATTTTTTCACGTGAGGAAAGTATGGAGTTGAGCTAGTGACACTAAACAAAGTCACTTCTTGGGAGGCAACCCAAGGGAAGTTAATTTATTTTCTTTACATTTTTGCATTTCTTTTTATATGCATGTTTGTTTTTAAGTTTGCTTGTTTCTTTCTTGTTTTAAAGCTTTCAACGAAATGAGAGATAGAATAAAACAAACAACCAAACAGTTTCAATTTTTCTATTGCTTTTAGGATTATATAATCATGATTAGAGTGTGAATTAACTAGAAAAATCCATGGAAACTTTAGTATGTACTTTTGCTCTTATGATTGGTCAATGTGCATTATGTTTAGAAGAGTAGTGACTAGTGGTAGATAAAAGCCAGTGAGATTTTGAACCTTATTAGACTGACACATCTATATTAATCTCATTGTCTTTTGTTTATGTATGACATTGATGATATGTACATCTTGACTTTGCCTTGAATTTCCATTTGAGACCTCATTTTTATCACATGCATCAACATGAAAATGATTAGGCATTCTTTATTTTTACAAGCTACATTAGCCAAATAGCCTACCCATTAATATGGTTTTTCCTTTGTTAAGCCCCTTTAAGCTTTATTTACCTTTTCTTTTTTTGCTAACACATTGCATGCTTTAAACATAACCAAATGTCTCACATAAGCCTTAAAGTTAGTGAAGCAATTGTTGATTGTTGAGTTTATAGATATACAAAAGTTCTAAGTGTGGGAGTGAGCATATGTGTGGGATGGTTATAATTGTTGGGATACTATTTTATGTCTAATCAGTGAAATTTCCATGTTGATGTAGCTTCTTTCAATGTTTATATGAAATGAAAAAGAAAAAAAAGAAAAAGAAAAAGAAAAAAGAAAGAAAAAATTGTTTAAATAAAATTATAAAGGAGGAAATGCATATGTGTTGCAAAGTTATTTATGATTAGTCTTTCCTCCTAAAGTTGTATTAAATGGGTTACTTAAATATATTGGATATGAAGTGGATTTTTTTTTTCAATGATGACTCCCTATGGTTACAAAATCTTGTTTATGATTAATTTTTGTGAGTGATATATGCTTGATGTGATTTGTGGTGTGAGAGCTTAACTTTGAGCTAAGAAGCATGATTTTTTCATTCATCATTGTTGATGTACACAATTGTGAGTGAATGTTTGTTTTTGCACTTGATGGAATATTGAGTATTTTCTTGTTTCACTAGCTTTGATGGCTTTTATAGTACACTGTTCAAATACATCTCACTTTAACCCTTGCCCACATTACAACCTTGAAAAGTCCTTTGATTAATGATTAAGCATGTGAACCTTAATGGTGGAGAAATGAAATGATTTGCAAAGTTGTGGAATGTCATGATCATAAATGGTTGACATACGTCGTAGCACTATTCAAAATAACTAAACCTACAACTACAGCAATAATAAGTCTAGGTCGATCCCACAGAGAGAGTGTGTAAAGCTTTTGAAATGAAAATAATCAGTGGTTAGGTTTTTTAGGGGGTGGGGGTTGGATTGGTTTAATAACAAAATAAAATATAACTAAACTAATAAAAACAAATTAAAGAAAACATGCTAAAATGATGAAAGTGATGAATTCATTAGGGACTCGGTCATCGGTTCAATCTCAACCTACATAAGGTTGAACAAATTTCATTGAATTGTTGTTCTTATACCTCTCCTAGTAACTATTAATCGTAAGTTAACAATAAGTTCTATTAACCCTGTTTTCCCCCTAGGTTGTGTTTCAAATTACCCATTCAATACAACTTTAAGAGAAAAAACTAAAAATGAATAACTTTGCAAAGCATATGCATTTCCTCCTTGATAATTTTATTTAAACATTTGTTCCTTTATTTTTCTTTTTCTTTTTCTTTTCTCTTTTTTTATTTTTTCATATAAAAATTGAAAGAAGCTACATAACATAGGCATTTCACTGATAAGACATAAGTAGTAGCCCAACAATTATAACCATCCCACACATATGCACACCCCCACACTTATACTTTTATACACCCACAATCATCAACAATTAACAAATGTTCCGTTAGCTTTAAGGCTTAGGTAGGACATTTGGTTAGATTTAAATCATGTAATGTGATTAGCATAAAAAGAAAGGCTAATAAAGCTCAAGGGGGCTTAATAAAGAACTAGATAGGCTATTTGGTTAATGTAGCTTATGAACAAAAAATGCCTATATCATTTCCATATTAATGCATGTGATAAAAATGTGATCTCAATCAAAAAACAAAACAAAGTCAGGATGTACATGTCATGAAGGTCACACATAAACAAAAGATAATAAGAGCAATATGGATATGTCAGTCTAATAAGGCTTAAAATCTCACTGACTTTTATTTAGAACTAGTCACTAATCTTCTAATGATAATTCATATGAACCAATCATAAGAGCAAAAGTACATGCTAAAGTTGCGATGGATTTTTCTAGTCAATTCATTCTCTAATCATAGCTACATAATCCTAGAAGCAATAGAAAAAGAGAAAATGCTTGTGTTTTTTTGGTTCTCTCTCTTTTATTGAAAACTTAAAACATGAAAAAAAAACAAACATGCATATAAGAAAGAAATGTGAAAATGTAAGGAAAAGAAATAAACTTCACTTAGGTTGCCTCCCAAAAATCGCCTTTGTTTAGTGTCGCCAGCTCGACTCCTTTTTATCCTCATCACGTAACAAAATTATGATCTTCAAGTGTAACATATGCTTCCTCTATACGAGGTTCTTCAAGATAGGGTTTTAGTTGATGACCTCTAATTTTCAACATATTCCCTATCTTTAAATTCTTAATCTCTACTTAGTTTATGCACTTGGAAAGATCTCGAATTTCTTTTCACCTTTTTCTTCTTCGTTTAATTTTTCTAACCTGGTAGGTAAAGTTAAAGAGTTATTCTTAACAACAATTAGGAACTCATTATTTATTTTCGAGTTGAATGATGTACCATTTTCTGCTTCGAGCTCCTTCTCCACATCTTCTTCTTCATAAGCAATTCCTTGAGTAGGTCTCTCAAAATTCTCAAGCTCCTCTTCACTCTATAAGATCTCTGCACTAACTTCTCTTGGGTACTCCTAGGGTTGATATAGTTACATTTCTTCACGTTGTAATTCTAGGTGGTTAATAGCTTCCACCAGCTAACCCATCTGGCAATTTTTGGATTCTAGAACTTGTTTCTTACTGGAATTGTATCATATCTTTTTGAACTTACAAAGTATTAGCAACAGAAACATTATCTGATTGTTCTAGAAATGTACTTGAATTTTACTACCATTCCAAATCTTGGAAGTTAGATCAAAATTGTCTTTCATCCTACTGTAAATGTAAAGTGTTAGTAGCGATAGCATTAACTACTTCTTTTAGAGATGGACCTGAGTCATAATAATAAGCTTTTGGTCTGCATGAAAATTGTTATACATCCTGCAAACTATCATGGAAGTAATTCTGCTGGTTATCACATCCATAACTAAAGTTTGTATGATCACTCCAAACATGGTTATAAGTTTGGGAATACGAGTTAAAGAAAAAATTACTTCTAACCATGTAATTGTTTTAAAAAAATTAACACACAAATACTAAAAAAAGTGAAAAGATCAAAAAAAATGAAAAGAAATTAATTATAAACAAATGTTTAGAAAAAACCAATTAAAATCAAGAACAAAAACTAAAACAATGCAATTCCAAGCAACGATGCTAAAATTGACGCAGCGTGTCATAACATTACTCAAAATAACTAAACCTACAACTACAATAATGATAAGTCTAAGTCGATCCCACAGAGAGTGTATGTAAAGCTTTTGAAATGAAAATAATCGGTTGTTAGGTATTGTGTAGGAATGATTAAATGCTCTATTTGATTGTTTTTATGCATGAACCCATTGCTAAAATTGGATACAATACGTAATCATGGTTTTTTAAATTCATTTGTGGCAACTAATGGTTTTGAATCATTAAAGATAACATAACCTAGGTTCAATAATCCTAGCTTGTCTAATTATTACTTAGATTGGTCTGTTTTTCTCATTCATAAGGCGATTGTCCAATTAAACTTAGAGAGTGTCTCTTAGATTATCCGATAGTTAGGGTTGATTAATGAGCTCTTCTTAATTAACTATGACCTAAGGAAAAATCAGGATTAGCAGAGTTTGTTGTTAATCTACGATCAATAGTTCAAAGAGAGGTGTGAAGACAACTATTTAATGAAATATGTCTAATTGAGTAGAGGTTGAGATAGAACCAAAAAACTAGGTCCCTAACGAATTCATCACTTTCATCATTTTTCAATGTTTTCTTAAATTTTTTTTCATTAGCTTAGTTTCATTTTTATTTTATTATTTCAAACCAAAAGCCCCCTATAACCTAAACACTGATTGATTTCATAATAAGAACTAACCTAATACTTTCTATGGGATCGACCTACACCACTACTATAGTTATAGGTCTAGTTTATTTTAAGTAGCGTTACGACATACTACGTCAAAAACCTATTTTAGTGATCAATGGTCCTCTCTATTAATCCTTCCTTTGCTAAATATTGAATTCATGCTAATTATATCTTTGTTTTGGTGATGCATGTTACAAACAAAACAAATAGCCCATAGTAGTCTTAAAAAATAGGTAGAGTGAAAGAATAAGTGTGAAATAAATTCTGGAATCTGCTTGCAAAGAGAGCACAAAAATTGTTTACGAGTCTAGAACTATGAGTGTTGTTAAATGTTCCTAGCTTCTCTCGCATTTGCAATTGTAGAACTAATGAAGCTTTAAAAGAGTCTTGTTTTGACTATACTACTCTATGTAAAGACATACGAGGCATATTTTGCTTAAGAAAGGAGATGTATGATATATTGGAGAATAAACTTGAAGGATGATTTAGCCAAGTAATGTTATGAAAGTTTTATTAGTAAGCTTTATAGATTCGATTCATAGCCCTCCTTCTTCTTTAGAAGTAAAAACCTCACTCCATTTTAATTTACCTCTTTCCCTTTTAGTAGATTCACTAGACCATAGGAAACTTCTTAATAACCCCTCAATCTCCTATACTAGGTTAGTGGGGAAGGTAGCTATGAGCATTCCAGTAGAGCTATATAAAATTTAAGACAAAGTTGATAAGCTAAGTTCTTCTAGTGAAGGTAAGGTTTTAATTATACCAAGAATTGATTCTTCTTTTCACCTTTTATTTTAGTGGAATGAATTCCCCATAAGGAGACCTTTTATGAAAAATTAGAATTCCTAAATAAGTGAAAGGAAGCTCATTGATATGTAGACCAGTCAAGATAGAAATCCATATGGTTAAGTGAGTTATTCTAGCATAGATAATGACATAGCTCTTGTCCTTGTTCACGGATAATCCTAACAACTAGTTAAAATTCCTTAAGGAGTTTATAAAAGCAGATATGGACTTGTGATCTATACAAGAAAATAAGAGTAAATCATTTACAAATGAGAGACTAAGGATCTTTTCTAGCTTACATTTAATGGAATTTAGAATTCCTTTTGAATCCTATTGTTTCCTAATGAGCCTATGTAAGATCTTTATAAGAATGAAGAGATAATGGGATATTGGATCCCCTTGTCTAAATCCTTTGGCTCCTAGTATTGGTTCTATATGCTTTTCATTAAACAAAATGCAGAAAAGGGCATTGTCTATGCATTTTCTTATCTAATTGAAAATTTGATTAGAAAAACCAAAAGCTTTCAAGATGTGGGCAATAGATTACCAGCTTATTAAATCAAGTACTTTGTGAAAATCCACTTTGATGCCATAACTCTTGAAGGAGCTTTTCCTTTTATAGTTCTTGAAGAATTTTTGAGCAAGCAAGATAATATCCCCAATTTGTCTACTTGCTAAAAATGCTCCTTAAGAAGGATGGATGATAGAACATGGGAGAACTTTTACTCTTAAAGCTAGTAGCTTGGTAATGATCTTATAAATTATGTTGCAAAAAGAAATTGGCATGAAATCCGATAAGGAACAAGGTTTAATAGATTTAGTAACAAGAGTAAAAAATATTTTATAAGCTTCTTAAGTAATTCCCATTTTTGAAGAATTCTAGAACTGCATCAATTACATTGTCCTTGGTGAATCTCAAAGACTTATGGAAAAGGAATGAATTAAGGTCATCGAGTCTTAGGGCCTTATTAGCCTTTAGCTTAAAAAGGGCCTTTTCCACTTCTAATTCACTAAAAATTGAAACTAAAGATGATGTATCAATACTACTTCTACTTTACTAAAAGATGCAACTAAAGATGATGCATCAGTACTACTTCTACTTTACTAAAAGATGCAACTAAAGATGATGCATTAGTATTAGAGATGGTGTCAATCATAATAGAATTAATGATTTGAGAGTATGATTGAATAGTGGAGGAGCTTCCTAGGCCCTTGGAGAAGAAATCAAAACCCATATGAGGGAGTTACCTTTAAGTTTGAGCCACCTCACTTAATGGGGATTGAAATAATATACTTTATTACATAGATAAATGAAGTTTATATTTTATGAGAAGTCAAAAGGTGTGATTTATACGTCAACATTTCATAAAAGGTCTAAGTAAGCCCTTAATGTTATCTTTGGTACCACTTTGCACTCTATCATTACTAAAATAGCACTTATTGCACCCTAAATAGGAGATAAAAATGGTAACAAAGATAATGATTTAACCAATATTTAAAGAAATCATTTTTTAAGATTACGTCAATGTCTGGATGTTCCATATTACGTAGTTGTGACAATACATTGGCTAAATTGATGACCTATATACTAGCAATTGATAAAAAGTTACCTTTTTAGGATTTAGGGTACTATCAGTACTATTTGAAAATGTTAAGGTGTAATGTAATAACATAAATACTAGTAAGGACTAACTTAGACTTTTTGGGAAATATTAGGGGTCAATGCGTATCCTTTTCCGTTAAGTGAATTTATAAAATTCTATATATAAAGCGTTCTATAAAAAATGATGATATATTATTATAACTTAAAAATTAAATTTTTTTAATTTATCTCATATTACATATTATATGTAGAATATGCATAAAAAATAAATAACTTGAATGCTTTTTAACTACTAATTTTATATGAGAGTGAAAGGTGGAAATTAAAAAAAAAACAAAGGATTTGTCTTATTTTATACATTTATTAATATTTTATCTATACCAAACATGTTTAAACAAAATTCTTATATCATAATTCATAGAAATAAGTATAGTAAAACACTAATAATAACTAAGTGCTACACTTTTAATATTAGAATTTTAAAGTATTAGTCATATAAAATATTAATTAAGAAATCATTAAGTTTTAGTTATTAATTAAATGTAAGGATATTAATAAGTAAACTAAAAAAAATATTAATAAGAATGTATATATATTATATTTAATAAAATTTGTTACATTTTAGAAATTCAAATAATTTATATTAAAGATAATTAATGTACAAAGCATATGGCTGTAAGGACTAAATAGACTAGGATCTCAAGATAACAAGAAAACAAAAAGCCAAAAATACAAACAATCTAAGTTAGCTTATTTTCTAACTAGACTTTCTTATTATTCCAACAGTTAGGTGTGCGTATAAGAGGAGATAATCAAGCAATGGTCGTTGGTGATCTATGAACCAGCTTCTAATTAGAACTCAAGAGAGGGCAGTATAACTAATCAACTTTGTGGGTGATAATCTGTTCTCTTATGGAGTAGACTATGGACCAAAATAGAGCTTGAATCTAAATGTATGATTACAAAAAGACATGTTTATTTCTTTCCAACCAGAATCTAGTAAATTGTGCTGCTTAGAGCAAGTTTAAAAATGATCCAATTTCTTTCATTCATCTTTTAATTTGTACAACACAATTAAATAATGGATTGTTAGCTCCTCACAAGGATGATCTAATTGCATAAGATCATGATATCATTCCATATATTATAAATATCTATGTGTTCAAAGAACAAACGGTTAATTGTTTCTCTTTCTTATAAAAGAGGTAAGTATCAGTCACATTCTAGTACCTCTTTTCTTTGTCCAAGGAAGGTAGTTTCTGGCAGCGCATTGTAACACTACACAAAATAAATAGAATTAAAACTATAGTTAGTGGTAAGTATAGTTCAATCGCACAAATAGTGTGTGTGAAACTTTTGAAATGAAAATAATCGATGTTTACGTTATAGGGGGTGTTTGATTTCAAATAAGAAACTAAAATGA
>JANPWU010000007.1:5024890-5036109 GCA_024707465.1 Erythroxylum daphnites
GTTTCATGAGACAGAATAAGACACTATAATATCAGACAGAGGATCCAAACTCGTGTTCCTTTTCTATCGGGGACTAGTTATGGAGTTTTGTCATTTTCTCTTCTCTATCCAATGTGTCCTACGAGTTGCCCATTCTCTTCATTTTTGATGGAATAGGTTACATGTAGCTAACCTCCTACTGGTTCCTCGACATTCTTAGGTGGGTAACTAGACTGATTGTTTAACAACTCAAATGTTGATGAGTGAAAGTAACCAATTACCTAATAATCTTTTTGTAGCCAAAAGAAGCAGATATGGTCGAGACTTGCAATTTATTTATTTATTGAGAGCAAAAAGAAGGAAATATAAAATAGAAAAAGGGAATTGTGATAATCATCTCATCTGCCTATTATTTTCTTTGTTGTTTATTTAAGTTGCCTAATCATTATCGCATGCCCATTCCCATGCCCAACCTTTATGCAGAAGCAAAACATACTCCATTCTCAATGTGAAATGCAAATATGGGCAATTTAAAACAAACCACCTCACCAGCCAAAAGATAGTAAGCTTCTTTTCTTTGGTATATTTAAAAGCAATGTTATGAATACCGTATTGAATTTAGTACCAGATTTGACTCTAGTATAGTATGGTATCAGTACCAGTCAATATTAAATACTGTTTTGGATCATTTTTTAAAATTATAAAATAGTCTCTTAATTTTATTGAATTACAAAAATTTCCCAATATATTATTTTATATAATTTTTTTACTTTACTTCAATCTTATCTCAAGAGATCACAATAATACAAACTTGATATAATAAATATTTCTTTATTTCAATTAATATGATTTTTTTTACATATTTCTCACAACAAAGTTTTAAAAAATCATTTAACTCCCGTATAAATATAATTAAGAATAAAACAAAGTAAAAATATGCATTTATTATAACTGAATTTAATTTCAAATGTTATCTTTACATATTTCAAAAGTTATAATAATTTTTAAGACTTATACACTAAAAAGTATATAGATCATAAATTTGAAATATATAAATTTTAAAAATATCTATTTAATATAACTAAATTATGTTAAATCAAATCTATAATCACTTTGTATAAGTCTAATCACATAAAAAATGATTTAATTCATTCTTATTTGTACTTTCACTATTTATTAAATGAATTGTAGACAATTTTATCCTATTTCTTTTTATATATAGGTAGTTATTATATGCAGGAGAAATTTTAAGTTTTTTCAATTTAATTCTAAATTTTTTTAACCTTAAATTTTGACCAATATTTTAATTACTTGTCAGTATTAGTCAGTATCGACTGAAAGAGCTAGTACTAACTGGTACCAAAGTTTGGTATGGTACTCTTTTGTTTGGTACCAGTTTTTGGCCAATACGGTTAGTATCAATCGGTATGGCACGATGTTCAAACTTATGTTTAAAAGATATGCTCAAATTCCAATGTTATTATTCAAGTTTTTAATTAATAGTATATAAAATTTTTTTAGGGAAAAAATATATTTATGTATATATAACATACAGTATATATTATAACTTTATAAGGATAATTAAGGATATGTATGAAGGTGTTAACACCCGTGTAAAGAGGACAGGAGGGAATATAGGGTATCTTTCATTAGATATTAGACAATACCAAAGATCCTCATTAAGCCACTTCTTATTTGCAGTAGTTATGGATGAGTATACCAAGAATATTCAAGAGGATGCGTCCTGTGTATATTCTTTGCTGATGACATTACATTAGTTGAGGAAACAAAGGAAGATGTTAATGTCAAACTGAAACTTTGGAGGAATATATTAGAGTTAAAGGGTTTTAAATTAATACAGATTAGAATATATGTCATACCACAAAAAGATTGAATTAAGTACTTTGGATCTATCATCCAAAATAGTGGCAGGATAAAGGACAACATAGTGTACCATATCAAATTAAGATGGTTTAAATGAAGGGGTGCTATGAATTTTACATGACAAGAAGATATTATTTAGGCTAAAAGGTAAATTCTATCTTCTAGTAATTAGGTTGACCATGCTTTATAGGATAGAATATTGGCCTATCAACTTGGTATATATAGTCAAAAGGTAATGGTTGCGAACATGAGAATATTCTATCATATGCGCAACATTATACGAACAGATAAGTTCAAAATTTTAGTAATAAAAGACAAGTTGAGGGTGATTAATATTGATAATAAATTAAATGAGACAAGACTTAGGTGATTAAATTTGTTAAGAGAAGACATCTTAACGCTCTAATAAGAAAACATGAGAAGATTGTACTGAGAGAATGTAAAAGAAAAAGAAGAAGACTCAAGAAGAATCGAAGAGAAGTGATCATGAAAAATATATTACCTTACTGGAGCTTACTAAAAACTTAAGCCTCAATAAAAAACTTTGATGATCTAGAATATAGATAAAGGATCCTACTTAGAAAGGAGTTTCTCTTAACATAGACGTTTCGAACGTTTTCTTTCGATTCTTGTGGATTTTATTAGCGTTTATACTTTTTTTTTTGTTTCATTAGTCTTTTTTTCTCTTTCAATTATTTATTTATTTGTTTTCTTTACATATTTACTCATTTTATCTTTATCTTTATCTTTATATTATCTTTATCTTTATTTTTATTTTTATCTTTATATATTTATTTTATTATTTATATCTTTGTGCTAATTAGGAGTAAGATTAATTACTTCTAGGCCTCTTGGTAACGACTTAGTAAGATTCTTGTTATTGTTGTTGTAAAAGATATAAGTTTATACAAATAGAAGCATAGGTAGGTGGCGTTGCGATGCATAAACTAATTTATGTAATGAAGAGATACTGTAGATTAAATAATACAAAACAATATGAGGCTTGGAGTAAGTAATCCAGGATTGCCATTATTATTCTTCTTCTTTTTAGTAAACAGAGAAAACTATTTAAAAGAGGCCCTTTAATGTCTCCCCCACAAAAGCGCAGCTTCGGCGTGCTCGCTAGCTTTTCTCTTCAATATTAGACACAGAAATATTGAGAAAGAGAGAGAAAGTGAGAACATCGCTCCGTAGAATTCAATCTTCCTCCCTCCTTTATACGTGATCAAAATTCTCAGCAACTACATATTCCTTCTTGTCTAACTTACAGGATACAAATGAAAGCTAAACAAATTTGTTGACACGTACATATGAAGCTATGCATTTTCTCTGGTTGGTGAAAAGATTGAATCTTTTTGGTTACATGGGAAAATTTTGAACTGGGGTTCTTGAAAGATTGCTGCTGGTTTTGGTTTGGTTTTGGAAAATGGCAACAGAAGACGCACAAGTTTGTAACTTTTCAGTTGTTTCTCTTGTGGAAGACGTCCTTAAACAACATGGGACTCAGTTAACCAATACTATGGCTTCAAGAAAAGCTGACGAAGCTTGTATGATCAATCTTTTCTTCCCTCTCTCGTTTATTCTTTCCGCGTCTATGTGCCATTTTTTCTTTTTTGCCTCTTCTTATGGTTGCTTGCTGATGGTGACTTTGAGAAACCATTCTCTTCTGTTCTTGATCGAAATTTCCTCTGCTTAAAGTGTCTTTGGTGGTTTAAGGTAGCTTATCTCCAATGGATTCCGTGGTTGATTGATTCATGAGAGGCTGACTCACAGTAAAGCATTCGAATTTGATGTCTGGAAAATAAAAAAGTTTCATGGATTGTGTGAACATGCATTCGTCTTCCATACATCTTTTTCCCAATAACATTGGCATTTTGTGTCGCTTTTAAATTTTAGCAATGTTGAGAAAAAATATTTTCTTAAGCTCTGGAATCCTAGTTGCTCATGCATTACAGATATCTCGAACACTTAGTCTAAAAAAGATAAGCTTTTATTTTAACATATATATGTATTATGTTTGTTGCTTGTGTCTGAAAAGTGGTTGGATCCAAATATACTTCGTTCATGTGCTCGGTGGAATGTTGAATATTGGAATAAGATGCGGGAAAAGATATGCGTATTGACATTTTCAACATGGTTTTGCAGCCTGTAGAAGGAATGAAGCAGCTAGATGGCTTCGCAAGACAATTGGAGTTGTTGGAGGTAAAGATTTGCCGGCTGAGCCCTCAGAAGAAGAATTTAGGCTTGGATTGCGAAGCGGGATAATTTTGTGTAACGTCCTTAACAAGGTTCATCCTGGTTCAGTATCAAAGGTATGGTTCAACTGAATTTTGTTAGCTGTTGTTACTAATGGTAATTTTACCTTGTATTAATGAAATTTGGCGCCAAACTATTTGTAGGTAGTGGAAGGACCTTCAGATTCTGTTATTATACCTGATGGAGCAGCTCTATCTGCATATCAATACTTTGAAAATGTGAGAAACTTCCTTGTAGCTGTGGAGGAAATGGGGATTCCAACCTTCGAAGCCTCTGATCTGGAACAGGTGAGGCTATAAACTCCAGTACACTGGAAGTGAAAATGTTCCATGTAAATATTTCCTTTTCATTGCACGAGTTGTTTGTGTTTCAAAAGTCAAAATTGATTTGAATGCCTTGATATTTTAGGGAGGAAAATCTGCAAGGATTGTGAGTTGTGTTTTAGCCCTTAAATCATATAGTGAATGGAAACAAAGTGGTGGAGTTGGGACCTGGAAATATGGTGGAAACTATAAGGCTTCACCTTGTGGATCTGGAAAACTATTTATGAGAAAAAGTTCAGAACCATTTATGAACTTTCCACGTTCCTCATCACTGGATAGTGTGCCTAGCGCTGATCAGTGTCAGTATGATGATCTTGGTCAAGAGCCCAGTGAAGCTGTCAGTGAGCTCTCCTGTCTCTCTGTATCTTTCATTCTGTTTTAAATGAGTAAGCAATGACAAAAATCTTTGGTTTCCACTATTGCAGGGCACTGGTCATTCACTCAATATGCTCGTTCGTTCAATCCTTTCCAATAAGAAACAAGAAGAAATCCCAAGTGTAAGAGTGCTTGTTGCTGGAATACTAGTTATATTAGTTATTTTATGCGCCAGATTGACAAATTTGAGGGAAACCATTTGGTCTTCTGTTTTACTTGTCAGAACAATTCCTTCTACGTATCAGGCAAAGAATTCCTGTCTGACATGAGATTTGTCTGACATATTAGTTGATAATCTGGTAAAACATTACTCTTTGTTGATAACAGATTGTGGAAGCTATGCTAAATAAAGTGAAAGAGGAGTTTGAGCATCGATTGGCAGGCCACAGTGAAATGGTAAGCAGCTATTATAAAGTCCTTTTTCTTGCACTACCAGGGCTAGTCTTTTTGTATGCATGCATTATGACTAAGAAGACATCCTTTTCACTTTTCAAGTGCTATTTACTTGAATTGGGCATTGAACATAGATCAATTGTCTAATTCTCATTACATAAAATTTTCTCTCATTATGCTCAATTATTCTTGGGAATGACAGCTGAGGACAACTGCAATAGGTGCCCAAATATCTAAAAGTGACATACCTCTTTCAAGATCATCTTCTTGTGACAAAAAGGTATGTGTTTTGCTTGAAGAAGATATAGTAATGCAGTATATGTACGTAAATTGGACTATTGTTTGGCATGCAAATCAGTTGTGCTTTAATATGCTTTGTATTTCTTTAAAGCTGTTGGTGATTTTGCCTTAACTAATGCCATGATTCAGAAGGACGAAACAGAAGGACAAGAACAAGAAGAAACATCAGGAAGCTTCAACTTGGAGGAACATTGTTCTTCAGAGGTTTTTGGTAATGAGGAATTAGAAGGCAAGTTATCCAACCATCAGATGTTGGTTGAACAACAGTGGATGAATATTCAGGTAATGACATTTTATAGAGGTGAAAAAGAATGCTTCACATCTGCGTATTGACTAACTATGGGGCAAATGACCTGCAGGCATTGAAACATACTCTTCATATAACAAAGGAGGGCATGCAATTTTTACAAATGAAGTATCAGGAGGAATTGTACAGTCTGGGTATAATTTAGTTTTCTGTGTGTTTTCTAAAGACTGTTAGACAAGAGGAATGAACAATGTAAGTAGTAATTACTTTTTTGTTGTGCTAGGTAAGCATTTGAATGGTCTGGCTCATGCTGCATCTGGATACAAAAAGGTCCTAGAAGAAAATCGCAAGCTGTACAACCAGGTGCAGGACTTGAGAGGTATCTTGTGTATAAGTTTAAATTTATGTTTCGTACCTTTTTTCATTAGTATGCACTATGCATCTCTTAATCCACATTTTAATGGCCGCCCAATAAATTTCATCAGGAAATATTAGGGTATATTGCCGAGTGAGACCCTTCTTACCTGGGCAACCAAACCGTTTAAGTACAGTGGATCACATAGATGAAGGAAACATAACCATAATTACCCCAACAAAATACGGGAAAGAAGGAAGGAAATCTTTTAGCTTCAACAGAGTTTTTGGCCCTTTAGCAACACAAGGTTAGTGAGGCACATTTCTTTTGTGTCCTCCGTGTCAAAGTTTTTCTTAAACAGTTATATTTGTTATTTTTCCTGCAGAGGAGGTATTCTCAGACACACAGCCTCTGATTAGGTCTGTCCTTGATGGTTACAATGTTTGTATATTCGCTTATGGTCAAACTGGCTCTGGCAAAACTTATACCATGGTAAGATGAATGAGAACGTCACAACCAGATAACCTAACAAGTTTAATAGATTGTTGTTCTTTCCTTTGCTTCGGTTTTCTAGCTTTTAGTTGTAAGTTCTTGTTAGATTGTTAATTTTGGTCTACTTTTCTGATTATCAATCTAGACTGGCCCTAAGGAACTCACAGAGGAAGGGTTAGGTGTAAACTACAGGGCATTGGCCGATCTATTTCTTTTATCAAATCAAAGAAAGGATGTTGTTTGCTACAATATATCTGTCCAAATGCTTGAGGTTTACAATGAGCAAGTCAGGGATCTCTTGGATGCTGATGGTCTTAACAGAAAATATCCTTTGTTATCTTTTTCTGACATTGCATGCTGCTTAAGGAACCTCTTCTTCGTTCTTGTGTTCTTAACTCCTATATACATTAGAAATTCGAAATAGTTCCCAAAATGGTATCAATGTCCCAGATGCTTCCATTATTCCTGTATCATCAACATCTGATGTCATAAATTTGATGAGCCTCGGACAAAAGAACCGTGCAGTGAGCTCCACAGCAATGAATGACAGGAGCAGCCGGTCTCACAGGTGAGTGTTGCTAGTGTTAAGAGTTCAGTCTAGTGATTCTACTGTAACTTGTGCCATTGCATATATTTTCAGTTGCCTGACGGTTCATGTTGAAGGAAGAGATCTCACTTCTGGGAGTGTGCTTCGTGGTTCCATGCATTTGGTTGATCTGGCAGGAAGTGAAAGAGTTGACAAATCGGAGGTAACTGGGGATAGATTAAAGGAAGCACAACATATCAACAAGTCTCTCTCAGCTTTGGGAGATGTAATCTCTGCTCTGGCTCAAAAAGGTTCACATGTTCCCTACAGGAACAGTAAACTCACACAACTACTCCAAGATTCACTTGGTAAGAATTGCAAGATTACCCAAAAAGGTTATGTTTCCTTTTTCCAGTTCAGTGTATTCTGATTCATGTTTCTACTTTTATAACCTTCAGGTGGTCAGGCAAAGGCACTCATGTTTGTGCATATAAGTCCTGAGATAGAAGCTGTTGGAGAAACAATAAGCACCTTGAAATTTGCTGAACGAGTTGCTAGTGTTGAACTTGGTGCTGCTAAAGTAAATAAAGATAGCACAGAGGTGAAGGACCTAAAAGAGCAGGTTATTACTACTACTTCTGTCAATCCTGCCCATTGCAATTGCTATTGCCATGTGATGTTGTATCCCTATATATATTTTTTCTTTGTTTCCAGATTACTATTCTAAAGGCAGCCTTGGCTAGGAAGGATGGAGATACCGACCAGTCACAGAATTCTCGATCCAGCACACCTGAAAGAACAAAAATGACATCCGGTGGGTCTTCTCCTTCTCAACATAGTTGGCATGGTACAGGAAATTTCTCAAAAGGTCATAGGCATTTTATAGAGGATGCCAGTAGCATGGAGGTAATGATCTCAGCTGATAGCAATACAGTTTTTAGCTTGTGAACTTAACCATGTATGGCTTGGTAATTTGAGTTTACATACAAGCTCAATTCGTGTGAGCACCATGTCACTTGGATCATCTCAGAAATACTTAGGCTTTTGTTTTTCTGAACAATCAAAATGTTGATCTTCCCAATGGACCATTTAGCACCGTTGTTGAAGTCACCATCAGGGCTTGAAGTAAAACTTTCTGTTCCTCACTCCCCTTGCAGCCTAATATCAAATACATGTAGAGATATATATTCGTGTTTTTTAATACACACACAATGTCTTAATGAATGTCAATGTGGAGAAAGCATGAACTAGAGAAATATTAGGTTCTGTTGCTGCTGTATCACCTAAATGTAGGGCTTGTTCTGCACAATATATTCTTGGATACAAAACTTTGGATTTCTTATTATGCCTGCCAATTTCTTAGCAGTAAATATGTGCATCCTATAGTTGTGAAATTAATTTTTTATGTCATTGGCGTATAAACAAACTTGCAGGCACTGTCATTCTCTAGTTGACGGAAATTTTTTTTCATTCATGTGGAAAATTATCTGTCATGCAATGTACGAAGGTTTTCTATTGTTATGTTCTTTTTATGCTTATGTTTGTACCACATAACAATGTATTGGATGATTTAACTTGTAAAATCATGGCCAAATTTTACAAAGATATGTTGATCTGCAGTTTGGTAAAAAGCCTTCATCTCTTCCAAGGAGACGAAGCTTTGATCCACATGATTTACGCCGCAATTCTCCGTCTTGGCCACCTGTAGGCAGTCCTGCACAGAATGGGAAGGAGGATGATAAAGAATCAGTCTCTAGTCATTGGGTTGATAAGATCATGGTGAACAAGCATGATGCTACGAGTAAAGATGAGAACTCCATGGAGCAGTGGGAGGTAGGCAGCAGAGAATTGCCTGAAGCCTTTTACCAGAAACACAACCGAGGACCTTCAAAAATTTACCCTGAACAACCCTACATTAAAACTCCAATGGACAAAAGAAACTGCCAAGATACTGAAGCACATAGAACTCGGTATGAAATGGGCTCAACTGACGACTCTGATGATCTTGAGGCTGCAACCAGTGATTCTTCCGAGACTGACATATTGTGGCAATCTAATCTTCCAACAATGAGCAGAATTCCAAAATTGCCTGGACCTAAAACTAAGAAGAGTAATCCCAAGCCATCAAAAGGCACAGAAACTAGGTAATTGTGAATGCGGACAGCTTATACTTTCCCTCTGACGACCTTGTTTAAATCTTAAGCTTCCAACATCTGGTTCAACATAACTTGCTTTGTTCCTATTTATTTCCTTAACTGGTTCTGGTTTTGTAGCAGGAGCTTGATTCCATCACTAATTCCTTCTCCATCAAGGAAAGTCCCTACTGGGGTTAGTCCAGCAACAAACAGGCCTACAAAACCACTCGTGTCGGTTGATGGAAAGAAGAAATCTGGGCCTGCAAAGTGAGAATACTTGCAGGGAGTGAATCAATGACCTTTTTGTGAACTACATTACATGCATTGTAGTTTAAGAAAAAAAGAGATGTGGGAAGTTTCAGTTAGCCGTGTTCTATAGTAGTTATAAGCGAGTTCACCTTATCTTGATCATGTTCTTGTGGTTTATAAAGCTTGTAATTTATATTGTGAAAGAGGAGAAATGCTAAAGGAAAGGAAAAGTTCGTTACTGTCTGAAGCAGATTATATATCATCCATTCTTCTTTCTGGGGCTAATTTTTATGTATAGAGTGAATCCATTGATTGTTATCGCCAAAATGCCTTTCCTTCCTTTATTGTGCCATATCATGAGTGTAATGACAAGGCAGAAATTTCTTTACCTTCTGCAGGGCAGGGCATCAGTTACATACATGTATTTCATGAGAGATTTATTAAAAAAAGACATTATTTTATGTCACCAATCCAATGTTATAGATATCGTACCGGCACTGATATCAAATTAGGTTTTGTTACGGTACTATATCGGTACAGGTCAATATTGAGTACCGTTTCGGGTAATTTTTAAATTTATAAAATAGTCTTTAAATTTTAAAAAAATTTACAAAATAGTCCTTCAATATATTGTACTATATAATAGAAATTTATATAGTACAATATATAAATTTTTAAAAATTATAATAATAGAAATTTAAGATAATAATTTACATATTTTTATTAAATCAATATTGAATTAAAGTTTTTGTTTTTATTTTTTTGCAATTTAGTTTTTAAAGATTTAAAAATTTATACTAGTTGGTATTTCAAATATCGGCCGATATCAAATGAAAAGTTCGGTATTCGCTGATACTAACCGTCGATACTAAAGACATTAATTTCATATCATTTTTCGGTCAGTACGGTACGAAACTCATATCTCTATAACAATCCATCCATCCATCGCATCAAATTCATTTTCTTTTGTCCTTATTTGAAAAAATTGCATTTTTCTTGTTATGTGAAAAAAAGAGTGGAGAAAAACAACTCTAGTCTTCCAACACTTGCATCTCTCACTCTCATTTCTCTTAGTTAAAAAACAGAATTTCTCTCTATGGTTTATTATTAATAGACTGAGAAAGGTAGAAACTCTGTATAATCATAGCTTTTGCCAAAATGGAGAGCTTATAAACTCATGCCTTGGACAATGCTGGATCTAATAGTGCCTTTTCCTCTCTTTTTTTGGTTCTTCAACACTCTCTTCTTTTTGGGCACATCCGGATATTTTCTTATTCTCTTTTTAACTTATTCTGGATGTCTCTAAGTTTTTTAATTGTTGTTTTCTTTACCCATGGATAATAAATTGATGATCCACTCGTTGTAGTTGGGAGAATTTGGTTTGGTTGAATTGTTTGTTTTAGGAATCATGGCATGGATTTCCTTATCTGTGCAACAATTTTCATTGGGATGTCTTGCATATTTTAGGATTAGTTTTTTTGTTTTTTCCTTTCTTATGGATTTCTTTTCCTTAATGGTTTAGCATGTAAATAAGTAACTCACATTTTAGTATGCTGAACATGTTAATTTATGCTCTTACGACCAATCATTTGCAATTTGATATATGATATTATTGTTTAATTAATAAAAGATAATTTTTTATCTTTATGTATTAAGTTAATTATATTTGATGTTTTAATACTAAATGTAAAAGCTCTGAAATAGT
>JANPWU010000007.1:5074389-5089412 GCA_024707465.1 Erythroxylum daphnites
GACTGGACTGCGGTTTTAGAGGAAGTTATTTCTGCAGATAGGAGACACAATTGTGTTATGCTCAAAACCTCTTTTCAAATGGTTATTTATCACATCTGGCGGGAGCGTAACAAACGACTTTATAAGCAACTGGAACAGCATAAATATCAGTTAGCGGACCACATTATTAACTTGATTCGAGAAGTCATCATTGGGCATGGAAAACAGGACCAGCTCAGTTTGGCAATGAAAAGGCGTTGGAACATTTAATGGAATTGTGGGGCTGTATTAGGTGCTATGTTTTTTTTACACCTCTTGTCCCTCTTGTGCTGCTAGAGTATTTGTGATTGAGGCCCGGCTAGCTCTTTGGTCTTTTTACCGTTTGATTTTTGTTGTACATTGTTCTCAATGTTTTCTTTGATTATTTATAATATTTTAAAATTTCAAAAAAAAAAACTTTTGATCTGGAAACCCAATAGCTATTTTCTTCCAGTAGCCGAATTGTTAGCTCAAGAAATGCCCTCCAAACAAATCCAAATCCATAATCTATACATGTGTACATATACATAAAAAGTTGAAAATATAGTCATGTTTCACCACGTATACCTATTAAATTGGTAAATAAAGGCTCACTCCATGGTAATAGTGATTAAAAAGGTTTGCACTATCAGAAACAGAGTTTATTGCAAGGACAACGATATCCACAATTAAAAACACGGTATAACAGTCGAGGAAATTAAGAAACAAATCAAGAGCTACCACTAACTAGACAATTACTATACAAGAATGTTTGCTAACTAAAGTTGGTATACAAGAATTTGTGTTCCGACGGTTAATGTGCTTACCTTTGACAAGAGCAAACGGTGACTAAAAGAAGTAAAAACCCTATGTTGGAAAATTACAGGTGTAACTTCAACGGCTGCATACAAAGGTCTCTCATCTCGGCAATTGATCCGGTGTGTGGTTGCTTGTGGTAGATGATGACGTGGTCCTACCACTCAGCAATCCATTATCTGCAGGCGGGCTTGATCCCCATTTTCCATCCGACTCTGTAGGTTCCATCACTTTAACAGACCCATCCGTCAAGCCAATAGCAAATTGGTTAGGATCCAAGGGGTGTGCGGCAACCACAAGTGGGTACACAGGTTGGCTTCTACAATAAAACCAGCCCACAAACAAATGAGAAATATCAAGGTAACATTAACATTAGGTCAGAATTTTAGGGCAGAAGTGCATAGAAACTCGCGGTTGGGTTGACATGGATCGTGCAATTGAGTACGCCAAATGTATTAAAATGTGTGCAGCTTAAAAATGTCAATATAAAGAAAGGATGAACAAAATTTGGACGTCATAAAACCTGAAGACGGCATACCCATTCAAGAGCGACTGGGACTGCAACTGCGACTGCGACATATATGCTGATGAAGCAATGCGACAACGTAATTTCAGGCTATCAGCATCAAACACCGCAAGATTACCATCACAAAATGTAGCATAAATTAACTGGCTGTTACATGAGTATGCCGCATAAGATAGAGGTGCAGACAATAAATCTTGTGGGACCCACTGAAACAGGCAAAAGAATAAATACACAAGTCAGTTGCATTGACAACTATAAAAATGTAGATCACTCATCTGTCCTCCCACCTGCCTAACACGTTCCATCTTTGAAGCATCATATATAGCCAACTGGGTCTCGTGAATAACTAGGAAACGAATCTGATCAGCATGAAACTGCACCCGAGTGTCACCAGTTGGTGCCTTGCCTGCTGGAATTTGGATTGGAACTGATTTCCTTTTCTCCCATGTATCAATGCTCCACATGCAAATCTACAAACGAAAGGAAGAAATCAACATCGTAAAAACAAGTATTTCAATTTCAATGCTCATGTAAGTAATGATATTAACCCAATCAAATTATTGAACAATTCAAGTGTGGATTAGTTGCAACAGGATGCGTGAAACAGATCAAAGATAAAGCATCCTGTGTCTTCTACTTACTTCTGCATCAGCGCCCGACGAAACCAAAATATTAAGATTGGTTGAAAAGGCCAAACCAGTTATCCGTTTTTTATGACCCTTCAATTTTGATTTTACCTAAAACAGGCAAACCAGAAACATCAGGACCAGTTGCTAGAGTGGAAAAAATTCCCGAAAACGAATAACTCAGTACAAACTTCAAGAAAGTGAACACCTCATCAACTCGAACATTGTATATATTTATGGTTGAATCTTCCATTCCAATGGCTATAATGTTATTATCCTGAGGGTGGAATGCTAGAAAAGTTGGAGCTGGGGGAGGAGACATGAATGTTGTCATTACCTGCATACCAAGCAATACATTCAATATAAGCAAAAACCATAAAGCCGAAAACTGAAATGTGTTGCTTCAGCTGGGCATATACCTTGAAGGTCATCATATTAAAAAGTGAAACCTTTCCACCTGAGGCTGACATTACATACGAGTCATTTTTTGAAAGCGCTATACAAGGGACTGCTTCGTCAAGGTTAACACCTGACACATCATTAGTCATAAGAAGACCATTGTTGGGTTGCCAATGTTGTGGAACAGTGCTTGCAGTGGCCTACAAAACAGCACCCAATATATCCAACAGTTTAATGAAACCAAACACAGAGAAAGATGTAGAGAGAATTCATTAAGCAAACATCGCAAGAACTGTAGGCAACAGAAGAAAACCATACATTAAACCCTAAACCATACAATACCTTTCCAGACGGATTTTGTTCATTACGAGCCCACTTCCATAACTTCTGTATCCCATTCGTCCCTAGTGCCAAAACTCCAACACCAGAATTTGTATACAGAAGTCGAACAACCTGCATGCAGGGAAAGGAAAAACAGAAGTTGAAACATGTAGTGGTAGAAAATTGAGCAGTAGTTTCAAAATCAGGTGCAATTTGCAGACACCTTGGTAGAAGTGTCAGCGCTTTCTGGCAAGGTGACTAAACGACATTCACCAGGATCCACAATTTCAGCCAACTGCCACGGTTTTGATTTATCAATTGTATCGTCCACAGTTCTTGGCTTTTCCATGCTTCTATTTATGGTATCAACTCCATTCTTAAATAAGGAAATTGGAAAGAACAGGGTTAAGCAATTTAAAATTGATGAATTAAATTACTGACCTAAGGTAGCTTGTAAAACAATAACAGAGGGAGCTACAATATTCAAAACTATGTTAATTAGATGACTAAGTGTACTCAATCCACCCATACAGGTTCCAAAAACAAAATTAAACACAAGCCTTTGTGGCCAGAAACAATGACTACAGAGAATCAGACACATAACAAACTTTAACCACTAATTGAAATCTAAGGATACCGCAATACATAAAATGGTATATAGCAACAAAACAAGCTCGGGACTACAACTCACCACAGTACCTCTGAAAAAGTAGAGAAGTTAAAACCTAGATTTTATATTTTGACATACAAGAATTGGTGATGGTCTGACAGGAGAGCTCCTTTCCACTTTACAATTGACTGGACTGATAGTTGTGACACCCGAAGCAGAAGCCTGCAATAAAGAGAGACACCAATAGGCCTTAGAAGGTAGAGATGTTTTTAAAAGAAACACCAAATGAGCTAAAGGTAAATACTTTCTAAAAGAAACAACAAATGAGCCAAAAACAAATCAAACTAACCTTCATAGCAGCAGCTTCAATAGGAGATTTAAATGCTTCATAAGAAGTTTCCACTGTTCTCAATGATCTCATACCAGTAGCATTTGCGAGTATCTTGAATCCATTGTCTGTGCTAACAGCCAGAAGATTCCCTTCCTTGTTGAATCTCAAGCGTGGAAGACTCTGATAGTAATTTGAATGATTAGCTACAGAAGTTCAAAATAAATTTCTCCATGGAAAGCATACAAACTTACTGGTAATCCACCATCTGCTTCTGTGCTTGTTAGCACATTAATGTTGTCCATATGCCAAAACTTTATCTGACTATCTTCACCTGCAGCCAAAAAGTGGTTTTGAGTGGTATCAAATTGCACAACACCACCTGTTGATTTCTTTCTAAACCCAGAATAATGCCTCCTTATTGCTCCTTCACTTTCATTCCATTCAACTAGAAAAGATTCCCCATCTTTGCTTGTCCCACAAGAGAACAATCTGAGAAAATAAAAAATAAAAGAAAATAAAGGAACCAAAGATAATGAGCAATTAGATTAAGGGAATAAAACAAATGGTACTGAAGAGCCAAAAGAAAAAATTGGTGTTAGAGAAAACACAAGTTGTTTTAGGTCCATAATTTAAGTTTTTCGATCATACCTACTACCATCAGCACTGTAATGCATTGTAGTGCACCAACGGCCTGGAGCATCATAGTCAACTCTTGGACCCATATTATCATACAGCCAAGCTTTTATTTTACCATCCACTGCAGTTGAGAAAATGAACTGCAACCTCGCAACCAATATAGTCAATAACAGTGCAGAGTGGCATACAACAGAAATCTACCAGGACAGAATCGAGGTCTATTTGCAGCAGTTTTTGATGTAGAGAAGTTCACAAAGTGATACTTGAAGTACATCAGTATTCCAAAGCAATAAGTTCTTTGAGAGGATAAAGCATTGTTTACATAAAGCAGACAGACATGATTGACAAGCAAACATTAGGTTTAAGTCTCATTTCTTGTCTCAGACTAGAAAGGTGTGCACAAAAAAACAAACGAACTATTATGTTATTATGTAAGGTACCTGGATGCTCTCTTTGTGGTGTGGGCAAATAGAATAAACTGGTGCCTCGTGACCTTCAAAATTAAACAGCTTCCGTCCAGTTAAATCCCACACCTGCTCCAATGGCCTCATTACATTATACTAGAATCTTCCTCAATAAATTTTATAATAATGGTTTTTATCTCCTACCTTTATTAGTTTGTCATCTCCACAAGTTATGACACATAGTTGCTTGTTAGGGTGAGCAAAAGCCAAGTCATTAACGCCACCAACATGGGCATCAATCTGTGATGAAAAGAGAAGGTAAATAATAAAAGAACAGTAACATATCTTATTTCTTCAAACAACTAGTAGGATGTCAACACACCTCCAAATGCTGGCCCAAGTCATTTGACCCAGTATAAGCATACAAGTGGATCAAATGTTTATTAAATGAAACCCCTGCATTGAGAAAAAGGAAAAAGAACTAAGACATAATAGCTCACGTATGATGCCACTATTTAAAAACACTACATACCCACAAAATTTCCGACTGAACTCCAAGTAACACGGTTGACAGAAATTGGTGCATCCTTGACATAAGAGGCCTGCAAGAGATTCCATATTTAACACCTTGATAATTTAATCGATTGAAATAATCAACAATTGTTGATGCGGCTGTTATATTTAACAGCTTAATGAAGCATATTGTCCCGGTTCATACACTCACCACAAGGTCAAGCAGGAAGAAACAAATTCAAAGGAAACATATATGGTAGTAAATATAACCTGAAATTGTAGTGAACAAGTTGACACATCCCAAACTTTGAAGGGCTTAGAGGCCAACCTCTCCCGCACCCCAAGTTCCCATAATGTAACCTCACCATTAGCAGCACCAACTATTCAACACACAACAATTGTTAGGGAGGCCGAGGAAGATGACAAAATGTATTCCAACTAAACATAACACAGCATTGATCCCAAAAACAAAGAATCTCAATAAGATTAACACCATACCAAGAAGCAATGTGTGATGAGAAGGATGAAAATCCATGCTCATGACAGTTGAGCCTTGATGCATGGTCAAGGCAACTGTCCTTGGCAGATCTTCGAGAGACCAAGGATGCTGCTGGCGGGAACTTGGATAAGTAACCTAAAGACAAAGAGATGCAAATCTAAGTGTCATACGAGAAAATTGCAAACAGGGAACTTCATTAGATGCAACAAAAGGTATAATAAAAAACCCTAGAATTACATCAATGGCATACAAATTTAAAATGACCTCTTCAATAGATTGAGCAGGCCGTAGACGTTTCATTAGTTGCTCATGATCTGGAGCTTGAAAATCAGCGATGTTTGGAGCTGTTGATGGTGTTAGAGGTCGTTTTAGGACTGAAACTAGAAAAGTTAAAATTTTTGTAAGAAACAAACTTTACCGTATAACAATATTTCTTTTTTGGACAATGCAATATGCTACAGGTTTATTTTCCAAAAAAAAAGCTACAGGTTTAAGAATCATTCAAGAGCACTCAAAGAAACAGGAAAAATCACAACTTTAGTCAAAAAGGTTCGTGTTCCAAACTACATATCCTCCATAATTACTCCAAAGCAAGAAATAATTAAGTAAAATATGTCATTTAAATTATTTTGGTTCCATCAACGTGCATAGCAATTAATGGCTGACAAGAACCATTACATCACTAACCTTGATTTTGTGGAACAGGTATGGTTGATGCAGTAACAACAGCAGCTTGCACAGGGGAAGAAGCAGATACATTTGCCATCCAACCAGCTAATGCACCAGCATTGGCTGCTGCAGCTGCTGGAGGAAATGGCTGTACATAAAAATCAAAAAATAAAACATTATACAGTCAAACTTCAGTTGCATAAATTAATATGCACTAGAAATGAAGGAAATAGGATATCATACACCATGACCCCCAAGAGATGTATAAGTAGCAGGCTTGGCAACAGCAGCAATAGGAAGATTGACAGGAGCAGGAGCAAGAGGACCATTTGGAGGTGTACAAGTATGATCTGTGAACAAAGTCTTGATATCTGGGTTTGGCCTGGGGTTCTTGCACAACTGATGCTGCCAATTCAGGCTGTAAAATACATGGGGGTCAACAACAGAAGTCATATGTGAAACCAGAGAATTATGCCTTATACTTTCAACGGTTACCACAAAGTATATCTAGAGAGAGAAAGCCTGGGGGACGAATAAAGGGAACAATACCAAGATAGTTATTATAGTATCTTAGCAAAAATTAAAAATAATTATCACTGTTATTCTTCAGTAACTCGTTAGATGAACCAAAAATGGAACGATGCTGAAAATAAAAGCACTTCTAGGAAAATACCCTCCAAATAATAGCTAAATAATAAGTTAACAAATGAACTCATGTTTGGTTCAATAAAGAGATCATTTTCCAATGACACATCTTCCTGGCACTCATAACACATGGAACACTGAAAAAATTGTGTTCACCCTTATACCAAAGGGATCAACTCAAAATCATAATTCATTCTTCATCCTATAAAGCATAAATGTTACCTTTGATTTATCAAAGTCCTCAATCTAGATGATCTCAGAGTAGGAAATACAAGCTTATCACGGAAAAGAGGATTTGCTTCAATAAGCTTTTTCAGCTCTACCAGCATTATGCTACGAGCGGTTTTAGTATCACCATACTTGGAAAGCTGCTCGTTTTCCCTGCATTCAGATCAAAAGACATATCAAATCATTTTCACTATTCAAAATGTTAAAAAGTTCCATGACAAGCAAGCATTGCCACGAACTATTCTCCCTATGTGGTACATTTTCTTTCATTGCTCCATCAAGAAAGGCAAGAATTTTCCAAAAAAGTCAAAGTATAATTTTACATAATCTCAAACAAGAAGATTTTTCAGATTGGCTTTTGTTGAATGTTTTCCATCACCAAAGCATTAGAATAAGCTAGTTGACCAAAATCTTCTGATTTACAAACAACTGAGCAATCAATGAATTTAAATTATCATGATAGATAGTTTGATAGAAACTAAATTGTTCAATAGCGTGTTATCCATCCAAACTTTCAAATAAAATCAATATGATTGAAGTGAAAATGACAATTACCTGAAATTTCCAAGAGTTAGAAGCTGGGTGATCTCTTTGTACAATTCCTCATTAAATGTGGAGAACACTTTCAAATCGGTAACTAAAATTTCAACCCCTTTTGCTTTGTCTTGCCTGACATCACATAACCGACAAAATCAAATATTCTTTAAGCTATAATCAACCATGATATGTATCCACAGATACCGACAATATCAACCATATACCTATCAAGTGCTTCAAGATATTTCTGCTTTCTGATTTCAAAGAATATCTTCATGGAATATCTATTGTCATCAACTTTGGTGAACCCTGACAAGTACTTTTCAACTTCATCCCACTCTCCAGCCTGAACCTTCTCCTCAAAGTACTTCGTATTGAAGAAGAATCCTGATTCTTTCTCAAGTCTGTGAAAAAAGAACATTTTGATTTGGGCAATGTTTTCATCGTGTTAAAACATGTTTACCTAAAACAGAAAATTTTCAAATTCTTGACTTCTAATATTTCAAACACAGCAAAGAAAAAGTCCCTGTTCAAATAAACATAATCGAACATGTGCAAAGGTTTTATATTTTGACATATGGGCGTAATAGCTGAAATCCCTCTCTGATCTGGCACCATGAATGCGTCTCCAGCTGTATTAATTGAAGCTCTCGCATTTATAAAAATTTAGCCACAAAAGTCAGAAAATCCCAATTCCGATTCTAATTAAACCGCTACAAACTATCTTCATTACTCAAGCCCGCACAAACTGCTTCCTGTAAGTAACTTGCGAACAAGTCAAGTTTCCACACCGGAGAAACGTAACAACCTAAAGTACATTTCCACAACTCATTCCTCATCTTCGTAACTTCCATCTTGTCTACTATCCCTCCACAATCTAAACAACGATACAACTCACGAACTCTCACCCCATATACAGTTATCAGCTTTCACAAACACCGAAAACCACCAGCCAACTAAACCAAACAAGCGCTTGACTTCAACAAATTGAAATTACTATAACAGAACACATTTGCAGCTCAGCCACTTACCGATGAAAAGCAATAGACACAAACACAACTACACCCCCACATGCATGAACACAAGGACATACGTACAAAACGTAAATAAATACCAAGAAAAAAAAATGAAGAGTTAAAAGAAGTTACTTGTGAACAGACTCCTTGAATTTCTCTTCTTCGAGGAACTGAAGTATGAGGAACACCAATTCTCTGCTCAGCGATGACATATCTAGAACTCTTCAATAACGAAACACCCCCGATCCTAAACAGAAAAGGAGTGTTTTCTAATACAAGCAAAACAAAATCTAGCTTAAATCAGCAGAGCTCGGCCCCGAATCTGAGCTCAATTGGCCTAAGCTCCCAATCCAATGAGTATTAGGTTAGGGTTTGAGAGAGAAGAAAAAGATAAAAAAGAGAGAGAATAAGAGACCTGGTCTCGCTATCTTCGATGCGTTGTACAGGGGTTCTTGCTTGTTCGACTGGCCCTATCACTGATAAGTCCCTTGCCATCGGATACGTACGTCTGCATGTACCAAGTGCTTATCAATTTATCATTGATACGAAGCGCGAGGTTTGCGTCACGGATTCCAAACCACAGATTCAAATGTAACGAATATGCGCTACACAAGTCCATTCGTTGGTTGCTACTGTCGCTTTCACTTTTCACTCTTCCCGGTAGCAAGTAGCAATATTTCATGTCGTTATAATCGCGGCTCGCGATATGTTCGGTTCCAGTCAGACGAACGGCTCGGAATTGCACCAGTAAGCAGTAAAATGCTCGAGCAAAACCATGTCTATTTAATTCAAGGGATATGGTCGAGCGGAAGCAATTTATACATCCTTAATTAAAAATTAGGGGATTAATTTTTAATTGTGAGTATGAAGCAGCCTTAAATTTTTAGGTCAGTTATCTCATTCTGTAAGGTGCCTACAAACTAACAAAAGGATTAGTCACTGAATTGGCCGATAGATACTTTGGTCTGGAACAAAAAAACCATATCTAGTTGTACTTTTGTAGTAGCTAATATAATTGAATGTATATGCATACCATCCTAAGTCATGGTTCCCTAAAAATAATACTATCTAATTTAAGGGGTGTGGTTGAGTAGCAGGGACTCATCCATCCTTAACCAAAAGTCACGGGTTCGATCTTTGATTTTGGGTATGGAGCAGCCTTAAATTCTTGGACCAGTTGTCCCACCCTGTGAGGTGCTTACAAATCAGTGAGAGAATTAGTCACTGGATCCGTCGGTGAATATCTTGGTCTAAGACCAAAAATAAATAAATAATACTATCTATTCAAATTCTTGATTTAGCTCTTCTTTTATTCAAAATTCAAAATATTAGGAGAGGAGACAATACTTGCTGTCTTATTCACCTATGCGCTTGGGCCTCTACTCAAGTGGGAAATTTTTGGCATTATGTTAGGCGCCCACTATTTCATGGTTACGAACACGATTCATTTCTAGCCGACATGTTTCCACGAGACAAACTCACAAATCACAAACTCGTCGGATCTTTGAATCCCTCGTCAGCGCCTACTTTCATATTAATCTATTTAGTTGCGTAAATATATTTTGAAGTATTAAAATTTTAGGTTCACTTTGCACTAGAAGTCCTAATAATTAACTAGGTTACCTTCCTCGTTTAATTTTTAGTTGTTAATACACTTATTAACTTATTTGAAATTAATATAATTTATAAATTATTGCATATATTTAATAATTTATCTAATAAATATTTAGAAAATTACGATTATAAATAAAAATATAATAAAATGTATCATAATCAATGTAAAAATGCATTAAGGGGGTGTTTGGTTCTTGAGCTTGGGAATCAATAAATAGATATGAAATGAATACATGTGGTTGGTTTTATATTATGATTATAAGAGATATATGACTTTCGAGAAATCGTCCATACCTCCGATATATTAGAAGAATGGATTTTATTCCTGGTCTGCAGAAAGTGTCACCGGCGTGATAGTCTTTGTCACACCTATGACATACTTCTTTCTTTTTTTAATTATATTTTAATTAAAATATAATTAATTAATTATTTCAATATAATTAATCAAAAAATACTTAATTAGAATATAATTAATTACAATATAATTAATTAATTATATTTTCTCTTTTTAGCAATTAAATATATTAAATTTTGATGTAAAACAAAATTTTTATACATTTTTATTTTTCAATATTTTTAACAAATCAACCATTATCAATGGTGATACTAATCATTCATTGCTCTTAACCAACCATCATAGTTATAATGATTATATCTATTCTCATTCTTATTATCATTATCCCATGATAACATATTTAATTAATGGAGAAAAAGGGTTGAGATTCAAAATATTAAACATAGTGCAAGAAGTTAACAAAGAGAAACAGTACCATGTTTCAACCTGTGTTGGATTGTTGTATTCTCTCTCTAATGGTTGTCTTTCTCAACCTTCTCTATAAACCTAACCCTATGGTTGTTCCACCTACTTCCTTTGATTGTGTTCCCCTTATTGAGTGCCTCACTAACCCCCTATCCACCTCATTTCCTTTTCTTCTCTTCTCGAGTTGCCTTCCATTTGGTTCAAACTGGGCTTTATTCTTTTTAAGGTAGCCTGCCTTTGTTTATTGCCTGGCCCGAGTCCTAACAGTTTATCGTTATTGGTGAAATGTGATATGAACTTCCTCTTCCACCCCGTTCATTACAACTATTCCAATGTTGCTTTCGAAGTATGAGGATTTCCCTTCCCTCCCTTCCTTACAGTAAGCTAACCCTTTACCCCTAAAGGTTGAAAAACAATCATGGAGTAGAGTTGTTGGAGATCTAGACTTATTTGGAAAGCTTCACTTCATCTCCAGAATTAAGGAAAGTCCAATCTCTCCTCCTCCTGAAGTGTTATAAAGTGGTGTAACCAAATGGAGAGCTTCCTTGGTAGGCTATTTCTTGGATAAGAGGATGCCTTTTCCAAGTGTTCAACATTAGGAGAATCTGAACTAGAAGAAGTGGGGACTGCAAAGCACTTTGATAACCGAAGATGACCTCTTCATTTTTCAATTCTCCTCTAAAGAAATGGCAAGGAAGATCATGGATATAGGGCCCTGGCACATAAAAGGTAATCCTATCTTTATAAGAAAATGGGAGATTAGTTTTAAACTTGATAGATCAGAACTCAAAACTATTATGAGATGGGTTAACTTCCATCGAATAGCTCTAGAATGCTAGTCCTCCAACTGATTGAACCATTTAGCTAGTTACCTAGGGACTCTTATACCAGTGGATGATAATAATACCAACATTAAAAGGTTGATATGCTAGAGTGTGCATAGAAGTTGAAACTAAAAAGATGATCCTTAAAAACATCCCTATTGTGAAGTTTAATGCTAATGGAAACCTCGTTGAGGACATGATGAAACTGTCATACCCCTGGAAAGCTCACTAGAAGGATACTAGTAATGTCTAGATCCCCAGAGGAGTGAAACTGAGGCTCCAAGTACTAGTGGGAAATATAATGAAGAAAGGAATAAGGAATACACTACAAGCACTTCAGGAAACATTCAATAAGTTGATACATGAATTAACCAATCCCTCGTCTCAAATATAGGATGTAAGGAGCAATAAGTGAAAGTTCCCAACTTACAAAGAGAGAAAAGTCAGGAAGCTCCTAAAGAGAAAGAGATACCTAGAAAGGAGGAAGCAACTGACAATTCAAAACCAAATTGCAATGAGGAACAATGGGTAATGATTATAAATGATAAAGTTGAAGTGAATACTACAACAAGGAATCAGAAAAAAGAATGGCAAGATCCAAGTTCCAGTAATCGTAAATTAAGGAGAAGGACCAAGTCTAGAAACTCTTGATGGCTTGCACAATATGAAACGTACATAGACTTAATTGTCCAAACAAACAGCTAGCTCTAAAGGATTACCTTATAGCTAGATAACCTTGATTAACATAATTCGTGAGTTAGTCAATTATGTAATCACCATAAATACACGACATAGCTATAACTAGTACCGGCAATTACAGGTCAATCCTCGAAAGACTATGAATACTAATAATTACCTTTCCCCTATTATCTAACTTAAGGATTTTTTTTATATTTTTAATAAAAAGAAAATACAAACTAAAAAATTAAAGAAATAGGAAATAGGAAATGATAATTAACACAAAGACAATGAAATTCACTTAAAAAGTATCGTTATCAAAATTTAGTATTTATGTTCGAATCCCCTTAAACCCTTAACAGATTGGATCTTTTATCATGCAATTGCTTTGTTGATGTATTGGACCATGGAGACTCTTATGGTATGTTAATAGCTGACCTTGAGTCTATTAACAACTAATACGAAGGTCTCTAACCGAATTACTCATGTTAAATCTTATAAGATTGTATTACCGATTTATGAGTCCCTCTATTAGGTTTGACCCTAATCTAGAAGATTTATGTCATCCTATTTCTAGGGTTGCAATCAACTCCTTCTAGTTACGGTAGATCTATTCACACTAGAATTTCTCAATCTCTACGTATGAAATCAGATTATGATATAATATTCTCAAGTTATTATAACATAAATTAAACGCGTAATCAGATCACAATATATCAAACAATCAATTGCATTGATAAAAGAATCAAATCATATCAAAGTATTAACATAAGGTTCATCTATCCTAAATACTAACTGGACGTTTAGTTACACATGATCGAATACACAAAAGTGCATTTAGAACGAGATATGGGCATTTCGAGTTTTTGGTGATGCCATTTGGGTTGACTAATGCCCCCAACAGCTCTTATGGCCTTGATGAATAAGGTATTTCAACCTTATTTAGATCATTTTGTAATTGTGTTTATTAATGACATTTTGGTGTATTCGAAGTGCAGGGAAGATCATTCTAAACATCTAAGATTGGTTCTACAGATAATGAGGGAGAAACAGTTGTATGCTAAGTTTAGTAAGTGTGAATTTTGGCTTGATCAAGTAGTGTTCTTGGGTCATATTGTGTCTGGACAAGGCATACAGGTAGACCCGAAGAAAATAAAAGCAGTGTTGAAGTGGGAAGTTCCAAAAAATGTGACTGAGATTCGGAGTTTCCTTGGATTAGCTGATTATTACAGAAGGCTTATCGAGGGGTTTTCACTAATCTCAACCCCTTTTACAAAACTTCTGAAGAAGAATGTATCTTTCAGATAGAATGGTGATTGTTAAAGGAGTTTTGAGGAGTTAAAGCATCGGTTAACTACAACACCGGTATTGGCTATTCCATCTGAATTTGGAGGTTATGTTGTGTACAGTAATGCTTCACACTAGGGTTTAGGATGTGTAGTAATGCAGTATGACAGAGTAATAGCATACGCATCGAGATAGTTGAGGTATCACGAGTTTAATTACCTGGAATATAATTTAGAACTTGCTGCTGTAGTATTTGCTTTAAAGATTTGGAGACACTACTTATATGGTGAAACTTTTCAGGTATTTACTAATCATAAAAGTTTCAAATATTTGTTGAGTCAGAAGGAGTTGAATATGAGACAGAGGAGATTGATAGAATTGTTGAAAGATTATGATTGTGTAATTGAGTATCGTCTTGGAAAAGCTAATGTAGTAGTTGATACATTAAGCAGGAAGTCCAATAGCAGTATGGCTCAAGTACAGTTATCGATGTTACTGAGCCTGGTTCAATTGAGAGCACTAAATGTTGAATTAAATTTGGGTCAGAATGAAGCATTGATATCTACATTGAAGTTGAGACCTGTATTACAAGAAAGAATAAAAAAGGCTCAGAATAGAGATCCAGAATTGGTGAAGTTAATTGAGAAGTTAAAATTGAATCTGAATTCTGAATTTGAATTGAGAGATGATACATTATAGTTAAAGTAAAGAATATATGTGCCTGATGTTGATGATTTGAGGAAAGAGATTCTGGAGGAAGCACATGTAGTAGCCTATGCTATCTATCCTGGTACGACCATGATGTATAACACGCTGAAACAACATTTTTGGTGGCCAGGGATGAAAAAGCAAGTGGCTGAATATGTGGTTAAGTGTTTGACTTGTCAACAGATAAAAGCTGAGCATCAGGCTCCGGTTGGTATGTTACAGTCCTTTCCTATTCTGAAGTGGAAATGGGAGAGAATCACAATAGATTTTATTATGGGTTTGTCGAAGACTCCAAGGCAATATTGTAGCATCCCGTTACCCATGTTAGGGCTAGAATTGTGAATTTTGTAAATTTCTGTGAGAAACTAGGAAATTGCAT
>JANPWU010000007.1:5100239-5110389 GCA_024707465.1 Erythroxylum daphnites
TTCTGTTTCTGACAGTATGATGTGATGTATTGTAAGCACTGTTTGAGATGTTGTGTGTGAACTAGTCTGATTTGATTATACTATCTTGGGTGGCATCCACATATCCTCCCAGGGGGTATTTGGGTGTTACAGTGTACCTCACAAAAGCCTTACACCAAATTTTCCCTACCTTTATGTGTTTGTGGCAAGACAGCTGGAAGTAAAACTTTGTATCGAACTATGCAACGATAGAAATCTAGTGCTGCTTAACTCTCATCATTTCCTTTCCTATCTATGCATGACCACATTGAGGACAATGTGATTTTAAAGTGTAGGGTACGGGTTTTGTTTTCAACTTGTTTTGTTTACTAATTTGTTTAATGTTTACAAGGTTTTGGTTTCTTGTTTTTCAAATTGTTTAATGCTTTAATTTTTTTTAATCAAATTCTTGATAGATGACCTTAAAAATTTTTAAAACAAAAGTTTGATAATTGAATGGAATAAATACTAATTATTAATTTGGATGGTCATTCTTTTGCATTACCTTAAAACAATTAGTGAGAATTTAAGCTTTAAAGATTGAATGTCAAATGGTTGTCATATGAAAATTGCGATAGAGCATTAAAATGATTAAAGCAACTAGGTTTAATCACTTAACTTAAAAGGCCAACCTTTTATACATCTCAATTGAGCCAAATTTGAGCCTTTTTTCATGTTATTTCTTTTACACAATATTATGAGTCATAAACTCTTTTATCATTTTCTCTCACTTGTTTGATCTTCCATTAGGAATAAGAGTATTTGAGGAATTTAGAGATTGAGTCATTGTGTAAATTAAAGTGTGGGGTTAATTTGGTTATCCATGTTTGGGGTTGAAATTTCTTTTGAATAGACTACCGTTATTGCGATTGTGAGTCCTTTCTTGTTAAAAAAAATATGAAAGAAAAGAAGGTTGTTTCGCACGGCCAGGTGATAATAAGCTTAGCTGTGGTTTTTGCAATAATATTTTAAAAAATGAATATATAAAAACAAGAAAGAAAATAATAAGAGAGAGCTAATCCTTAAATTAAAGGGTATTATAGTAAAATGCTGGAGATGTTTGAAAACAATTGTGTTTGGGATTTGTGAAGTAGTAGTTATGCTTAATTGCTTGATTCTTAGAATTGCTCTTGTATTTAATGAGTAACTCACTTTTTCAAATGAAGGTCTGGAACCATAAGAAAAGCTATAGCTGCCAATCTGTCCGCACATTGGTTTCCTTTGTGATAGGTATGCTGAAAGTAGACCTCCCATAGACGGGTGAGGAGACCTTTGATACTTGTCACTAAAAAAGGGTTCTCAGTCAGTACAATATTAGAGGACGAGAGGATATTAATAACTTCGAGCGAGTCGGATTCGACAACGCCGAAAGCCCATGTCCCATTATAACTAAATGAAAAGACCTTCTAATTGATGCTTGGTCGTGGTTACGTGATGGAGATTTAATTAATAAGCAAGTTTACGGAGATATACTTTTATTGAATGTAAAGAGTGTAAAGACTTCCATGATCAAACAAATAGAGAGATGTTGTGAGGAGGTGACATTTGTGGGTATGCATGGAAGAGCTATTGGCTTGCATTAGTATAAGTTTTGTTTGATTTGAGAATAATTGTGAAAATTATTGAATGTTTAGTTTTGATTTTATTTGATAATTTTTGATCTTGATAAAATTCTCTCTTATTTGTTAAAAATCTATTATATGATGGTGATTGTAACATGGCCTGTTATAATTGGCCCGGTGGAACGTCCATGTCTTTCATTGGATGCTACGACATCCCACTCCCACTAATGGAATATTGGCACCGAAAATATGACCTTTTCAAGCACTTGTGGTGACTCAATCTACCATTTGTTTCAAAATCATTGTCCATCACCTGTAGCTACCCAAAGTAAAAGCTGTGCCTTTAGCTCGGTCATGAACATCATAATAGCGGATTATTATAACAGTTGACAGAAATGACTTTCAGTCTGCAACCATCAATGGGAAAACGAGAAGCACGCAATTGTCGCACTTTCCCAAAGCTTGTATATATATATATACACATGTCAGTGTCTTGTACACCGCCCCACCCACACAGGCTTGTCACTGTTGCGCGGCATACTTGCTGAGGCATTGATCCCCACTTTATCCTGGCCCCATGCATCACCGACTCAATTAATTCATCCAAGTGGTTGTTAAATGCTCGAATGCCATGTTTGGTAAGTTAATACTCGTACGGGACATTGACTAGAAACGCTCCCGCATTTGTAACCAGAATTAACCGAGATTAACGGTAACTAAAATTTTTATTTCCTAATTAATTATTTACAAAACAAATTTGCGATTGTTATGGTGATGGTATGTTATATGGATTCAACTATATAAAGAATTTGATATGGTACATGCCAAATGTCGTCTTAAACTTACTTGTGTGGAGCTTTAATGAAATTGAGTATGTGTCTGTTTGGATGGATTTTTTTTTTGATGTCTTAGATCAGAGTATCTACCGGCGGATCCACTGACTAATCCCCTCGCTGTATTGTAGGCACCTCACAGGGTGGGACAGCTGGCCCAAGGATTTAAAGCTACTCCATACCCAAAGTCAAGGATCGAACCCCTGACCTTTGGTTAAGGATGGATGAGTCTCTGCCACTCAATCACACCCCTTGGATTTGTTTGAATGAATTTTTGAGAAGTTAATAAGTACTTTTTTTCTACTACAAAATTCTTTTTTTTATAAAATAAGTATTTAGCTGTAAAATAAAAACACTTCTTGAATAGATATGATTTTTTGGATAGCCAAAATACAACTTTTTAAGAAGTTTAAATTTAAAGCTTCTTAAAAAAGCATTTTTGGGTAGATTTTTCAAATCAATTAATGAGTCTATTTTTAATCACTTTTGCCTTTATGTTTTACACATAATTCTAAAAATACTCACAAATTCATCTTCACGGCTATCTTGCAAACTCATCTTTTCTAATTTATTGTAAATCTTCTTATATTACAATAAAATGTATAGTTTATTATGTATTTAACTATTTACTCAACTTATAATATTTATTTTGAGATTTATATAATATTATTTGACTTTTTTTATATTTTTATATTTATTTTTTATATTAGTTTTACTTATGTTATAATTCATATAAAAGATTTGGTTAGACATATTTTAATTTATGTTTCATATAGTTTAAAATTATCTAATAATTAATATATTGTACTTTACATATTGTTTAATATACTTTAAATAATATTTATATGTATAAATAATTTTTATTACAAAATAAAATATAGTTAAAATTAAAATTATTTTTTATTTTTATGTTGCTAAACAGTTTACTATATGAAGCTCTTTCAAAAACTCTTTTTTTTAATTAACAACTAAAGCTAGAAAAATTTTTCTATAAAAAGATCTAAAAAAAATCTACTAATAAAAACTCTACAAATATAAACCTAACAAAACCAAAGCTAAGTCGTGATAATTAATGCCAATTGGGTTGACTTAGTTTGCGTACAAGTTGAGTTGATTCAATCTTTAGTTTACCTAAAAATAAAAAGCGCAGGTTAACCCAGAGAAAGAGAGATGCCAATATTATTAGCAAGGTGAAACGTTACCGTCCACGTCTCCAACACCACAGGTCTTTGTGGGTGAAAGAAAAACGTTGTGACATTAGCACGTGGGTCTTGAGTCCTCAAAGTCTTTGCCTCTCTGTCTCTGTGAACAGGGAGACTGAGGCTGCTGGTGGGTATGGGACCACCACCTCATCCCTCACTACCCTCTGAGTCAGCCCAAAGAATGTACAAGGTTCCTGAAGACACTAGACAGAGGCCAGTTCTGGTTCTGTAGAAAAACCATGAGATAAATTCAACATGAATGGTTGTGATGTTGGGTAGGGTAGTGATTAATTAGCAGTCAATTAATTAAATATATGACAATTTTTTATGCGTAGAAGTATATAGGCTATATAAATTTAAGAGATCTTGAAATTTTTAAATTTAACTCCTCTAAAATTTAAACTTAAGATTAACCCGACTAAATTAAAATGCCGACTATAAATTAAAAAAAAACATGAACGGTTGGAAAACAGTTTTGATTAAACCCCCGAGTCCTTTCAGGCAAGTTCAATTATGATAAAAATAATTGATCATCCCTATCATTGACATTGAGATTGTTCATTCAAGTTCAAATTAAAATTCACCACGTGTTTGCTTACTTTTATTTATCAGTTGCTTAATGAATCTCGTGTCATATTAATAATATACAGCTATGTTTTAGTAATATACGTATATATATGTACACACGAGAAAGAAAGAGTGACTGTCAACAGGAAGGAAGCCTTTTGGTAAAATGCTCGCAACGCAACCACACATCAAAATTCCTCGTTCCCTGTGTCCTTCTTACATACACTATGGCAGCTTCTCTCTCTCTCAGCTTCTCTCTTCAAGCTTCTTCCATCAGATTCCCCAACTCTGATTTATTTTCCTCCAAGGTGTCGTGTCATCTTCTTTCGTTAAATAGTTTACCTTTCTTGTTCTTTTCAACAAGAAGTTATGAATTAGATAAAGGTTTCTCTTTTTCTACGCCTTTGATGTTGCTTTCTTAGCTTGTTAGATATAGATATGTATAGAAACCATCATCTGAGCTGTTCTTTACCCCTTTCTGGCAAAACTTTTGTTTTGATTTGTTGGGTTTCTGGGAAAGTTTTCCAAACTGAGCTTTCTCAAAGTTTCTCTTCGTGCAAGTTGTTATTACTTGTACTGAAACAGGTTGTTGTTTCTTAACGATGTAAATTCCTGAACCAGAGCTTTCAACCATATTCTTTCCGATGGTATATTTCACAAGTAATAGTAGAACAGAGCAGGATAACGTTTTCTTCCTTAAAGAAATTGTGCGCATAAATTAGAATTCAGATGCAAACGATGGTTTCATTTTCTATAAACTGACACTACTCCATTTCGTATCTTCAGTTCCTAACAAATGTAGAAGAAAGGGTCAAACCTTTGTTTGATTTATAGGTGAAATGGACTAAAAACATCAAAAAGGAAAAAAAAGGAATAATTGAACTGTTCATTGATAATCTGAGCTCAACTGAGCCAAAGGGTTGGTGATTCTCCCACGTTGGGTGTAATTTTTCAGAAAACAAAATAAAAAAATAAAGCAGAATGAGTTGGCTATGGTTACTTCATTGTTGCTTATCTATAAAATTTCAGATGGGATTTTGGAAATCCATGTCAGATTGGATTTTCACTGTGATGTCTCTCAGATTCACAGACTTGCAGACTGTTATTAAATTGGGATTTCAACTTTCTGACTCAGACAATGTCCTTTCCTTCCGTTTCCCGTATGAAATCGAATGTTAAAGCAACTTTTGGCACTCAGGAAATTATAGTTCTAAAAAGCCTGCAAAAGGCTTCTTTTCTTGAGAATTCTGTAAAGTTTTTTGTTTTTAGAATTGTTGTTCTTATGTGTTGTTTATTTTTACGTTGGAACTTTCAGGCTTTTGAATCTACAAAAGCATAGAAACACTCTATATCTCGGTGGGTGTGGTGGCCATTGAAGTGAACATTACACAATGGGGCGCATATCCTCCATGTTCAGTGGATTGTTGTCTTTAAGGAAAGGGAAGTATAAGGACAGTTGTGATGGAAGGGAGGCAGTGGAAGCAATGGCGAAAGAAGCAAAGAAAAATGACTTGTTATTGCGATCTTCTGGCTTTGTGAACCTTGCTGGTTCAAGAAATTTAGCCTCAGTTTTTTCAAAAAGAGGTGAAAAAGGTGTGAACCAAGATTGCTGCATTGTGTGGGAGGTAAGCACTATAAATTGATGTAGTTGGAAGATGATTATCTGCTTATTTCAATTGTTTAATGGCTGAGGAGAACAAGCTAAACTAAGCCTCCTCTTAGTTTCTACATACACATTCAGTCAATCCTTTTGAGTTTGAATGCTTGATGTTTTCTTCTTTCTGTGTGTTTTACAATGTGAATGATGGTTCTTTCTTTCAATAAAATGGATGAAGGAGTTCGGATGTCAAGAAGATATGATGTTTTGCGGCGTATTTGATGGACATGGTCAATGGGGCCATTATGTGGCGAAGAAGGTACGAGAATCAATGCCTTCGTCTCTGTTGTGTAATTGGCAGGAGGCACTTGCTCAAGCTGCACTTGATCCCGACATGGACCTGGAAACAGATAAAAAACATCAAAGATTCAATGTATGGAAACGTTCATATCTAAAGACTTGTGCTGCCGTTGATCAGGAGCTAGAGGAGTACCGCAAGATTGATTCTTTTGATAGTGGAACCACTGCCTTGACAATTGTTCGACAGGTTAGAGGATTTCCATTCGTTTTGCTTCTGTAACACTAACATACGACAGACAGAAGGAAGCATATTATATTACAATCAAGAGCAGAGTGCGATACAATTTTTGCGATTGTTGTGTTCTCATGGATGACATTGATGTATTATTTCCTAGGGCGAAATCATCTTTGTGGCAAATGTTGGTGATTCGAGGGCTGTTTTAGCCACGACTTTGGATGATGGAAGCTTCGTACCTGTTCAGCTTACTCAGGATTTCAAGCCCAATTTACCTGGTTAGTTGCTCCCCACTCCTTCCCTCACCGTTTAAAAATACTGAAAACCAGGTGGTTCTTATGGTAATAATAATACCCAACCCATATGCAGGGGAAGCTGAAAGGATACTTCAATGCAAGGGCCGAGTTTTCTGTTTGGCTGATGAGCCAGGGGTACATAGAGTTTGGCTACCAGATGAGGAATCACCTGGACTGGCAATGTCTAGAGCCTTTGGAGATTACTGTTTAAAGGATTATGGAGTAATTTCGGTGCCAGAAGTTAAGCAAAGGCACATAACCAGCAGAGATGAATTCGTCATATTAGCTACTGATGGGGTATGCATAATAGTTGTGTAGTTTCTCATATGTGATATCTGGAATTTAACATAGATACAAAGGACTTTGATGATAGAAATCACTTTGCTTTTGTATAGGTATGGGATGTGATCTCCAATCAAGAAGCTGTTCAAATTGTTTCTTCAACGCCAAATAGGGCAAAAGCAGCTAAGCGCTTAGCAGAGTCTGCTGCGCATGCATGGAAACGCGAGAGGAAGGGCATGGCGATGGATGACATATCAGCCATTTGCGTCTTCTTCCACCACCCTTCCCCACTTGCTCAGCAAGTTCACCCTGTTAAAACCCTCAATTTGTGATATGATAAAAATGTTAAAATGACTTGCTTCTATTTTACTTGCCATCAATATATCAATGTAATTGACAACAAATCACAAAAAGAAATCTAACACCTTTGCCCGCACGGGTAGCTCAGTTAGTCATTAGAAGGGAAGCTAAGATCAAGGCCTTAGGTTCGAGTCCCGACAGCGGCAGTGTGAGAGTTCATCCAATGTGGTGACTCCTTGTGCGCACCGATGTTGGGTCACCCTTCTGAGAAGCTGGCTGAGATCAGACTGTGATTTATCCCCTCACAACTTTGTCGGGCCGAAGTGTGGGGGCGCTTAAGGTGTGTGATTATACCTTTTGAAATCAAGAAATTTAACACCTTTGAAAACTCTTTTCCTCATATTTTTGTAGGTTCACATGGAAGCTATAGTTTAGAAAGGAGACATCCTCTCAGTTGAATGTGAATGAGGTGATTACAGATAAAGTGATCTCCTATCTCTCTTAATTGGTAAAGACTAAAGATAGCTTGCCGGATTTTAAAAAGAAAATTCTAGGAAGGTACAAGTACTTCTAATATCATCATATTTTGAATAAAAAATGGTTTGTTACTTATTTAGAACCAAATATCTCTTTGGTCTTTTACATGCACTAAAATCTATGCTTTTGTTTGTTTCCACTGTCGTTTTTTGGATTTTAGGTTCAACAAAGGATGCTTGTTTGGGTTTTATTTTTATTTTCTTTATGGTTTCTTTTTATTTTCATGCTTTAAGAAAATCGTAAAATTTTATTTTATTTTCTATTTTTGTGTTTTTCATAAGCTAATTTACTATAAGCTAAATATATATTATTTAATTGTCATATTAATTAATAATAACAATTACGACTATTGTAATTTAATAATTGAATTATTTTAATTTATAAATTAAATGAAAAATAAAAATTTTTTTAAATTTTTTTAAAATTGATAATTATTTAATAAATTTAAATTTTGAAATATATATATATATTTCAAATTCTAGTAATTTTAATAATTAAAATATTTTAATAAATAAATATTAATTCCTATATAATTTTTTTAAGAAAACTTTACTCATTTAAGTATCTATTTAAAATAAAATTAACTTAAAAATCTAGAATAGCTCAAATGAAAGGTGAAAAGTAGAAACCAAACGATGAGAGAGAGAGAGAGATTAGTTCAGCAACCCTAACTTGTTTTGACTGCCGGTATATTTGCCCCCTTCTTCCTCCCTTCATGATGCCTTATTCTTCTTCTTCACCTTCTCGTTTGCCCCTAGACACCATCTCGGTACCCTTACCCAGACTTTCCATTTTGCCTTCTTCCCCTAACCCTAACTTCATCCAGAATGTGAACCCAAACCTTTAAAACCCCCTTCGAAGATTCTAATATTTGCTTCTGTATCTATAAAAAAGCAGTCGTCATTGTCCTCTGTGACTGTTCTTTCAACAAAACCAGTGCCTTACTCTAACCCTCAAGAGCTTGCAAATGCTGGTTTACAAGCTTTGGAGAAAACCCAACTACCCAAAACATGAAAATCAGTTGTCTCAGAAATGGTGGAGTCCACGGATGTAAAGGCCTTGGCCTACTACCCTATAGAGATAAAGGACGACCAGATCTTTGTTATTCTCTAACCAGAGCTAGCAAGGAAAGGAGCAGCTCAGTTCTGAAATGCATTGATTGGATTTTTTATTAGCAAGCATCCTGCATTCCTAGAAGTACAGAGAGCATTATCAAAAACTTGTCTAGCTTTCGGTTTAACAGAAACTATGATTACGTGTTCAAAATTTTTTTTGTTTAAGCCTTTGTTTGGATCCTTACTTGCACAAGAGAAAGGAAAGGAAATATTGAGGAGAAAAGAATGGAAGAGAAATGAGATTTCCTTTTCCTTGTTTGTTTTCCTAATTTATCAAAGGAGGGAATTGAAACTTATAGATCTTCATGTCCTTGATTATAGAACTTGTTTATCTTTTGTTAAATAAGGATTCAATGGTAATTTACTTATCTTGCCTTACTTTGTCTTGAATTTCTCCTCCTTTCCCACTAATTTGGTGGGAAATACATTTAGTCTAAATTTCTCTCCTATTCCTTTCCATTCTCTCACTTTCCTTTCATTTATTTTTGTCCAAACAATAGAAACTAAGAGAAATACAATTCTCTTCCTTTCTTTTCTCTTGCTTTCCTTCCATCCAAACAAAGGCTAAGTTTGATTTAGAGGAAGGGATGAACTCGGTTTTGGAGAAGGGTCCTTGGCATATCCAAGGGAAACCTTTATTTTTAAGGAGATGGAGTTTGAATGCTAGTGAGCAGGAAGAGATTAGGTATGCTCCAGTGTGGACTAGGCTTCATAACGTTCCATATGAATACTGGAATAATGAGAGGTTGGGCCGAATTGCTAGTTCAGTGGGGAAACCATTTTTAATGGATACTCAAACAACAAAGATGTCTAGGGTTCTGTATGCCCGAATGTATGTGGAAGTAGATCTGCAGAGGAATTGGCCTTCGAGTTTTCAGTTGGCTACTTATATCGAAGATGGACAAATAACTTTTAAGGAAGTTCAGATAGAGTATGAATGGAGACCTAAACAACACACATAAAAGCACGAGTGGAGACCTATAGGTCATCTTTTTGAGACTGGGATGCAACAGGATATGGGCACGGAGAAGGCTTCACAACCAGTAAACCAACAAAAGGAGATTGGTCAGGAGCAAATCCCTGAGGAGGCATAGCAAAGTCCTATTGATAGAAGACCTTCAGATGTCCCAGCTGATCAAAGTAAGGGCAATGGAGTTCAGGAGAATCCAGATGATACAGAAGGGTGCCTTGCAAATGCTGATGTATGGCTCTAATAATTATAATCACAAAAAGTTCCTCTGGTCTACCCTTTCTAATATCAAGTTGAGTGTTGGTAGTCATTTCACTACTAGAAATTAGCTATTCA
>JANPWU010000007.1:5282748-5294664 GCA_024707465.1 Erythroxylum daphnites
TGTCTGCTTTTCATTTTCTCTTCTTTTTGTTTGTCATCAAAATCTTTCAATACGTAAAGTCAATTTTGACTTAACAGGACTCTCCTAAGTTACAGGCTACATAAAACCATCATGTGGGATTGCGATAGTACGTTCTGTTCACGGCTACACAAGACCATTTGATGGAATTGTGTTAGTATGTTCTATTTATGGACCTATCCAAACCATTCTGATATGTTTATATGATTATAATGTATTGTCAAGTTGGATGGGTACATGACTTATGTGAGTTGTGAATTGATTTGACAAGTTAAGAATTTGAGAATTTTGTGTTTTATGATTCAATGAGAATTTGCTACGATCATGAAGGTTTTTAATGGTTTTTTCTTGTTACCGATTATAAAACTATTACCCACGAGCTTTAAGCTCACCCCTCCATTTCTGTCACATCTTCAGGTGAAGAGACTGAGATCGAGTAACCAAGAGTCGAGGCATCACTTTGATTTTGCAATGTTTTTATATTTTAAGCTAGATTTTGTAAATAGAAGGTTTTAGTCGCATTTCAAGCTTATTAGTGCAAGCACCTTTTGCATTTTGGGTTGTTGGATTATGATGTATTATGGCTTGAAATACCCATTAAAGCTTTGTAAAACTCTTATCTTATGATGTTAATGAAATGTATATACATTATGTTTGCTCATGACTTTTCAAGTCTTTATATTGCAATTTCAATTTTTTTCACAAGGGTAGGAATTGTGTTCTGACTTCAAGGTAAAAAATGTATTAATCTAGGATGAATTAGACAAAGTTGTCTTCTTGGGAGTTTTAGCTTGTCTTACTAGCTTTCCAAGGATATAAAGTATGCAATTTTTGGATATCAAAGTTGAGAGATATGATCATTATAAGTTGGTGATGCTGCATAGGATGTATATATAGAACAGTTATATTAAATGAAGTGATATTGCACTAGGAGAGTTGAATTTGGAAAGATTATGAGTGAAAGTGATGTTAGAATGGATGTAGGATCCATTGGGTATGTCTTAGAAGGAATTTTTCCTGTAAAAGTTCGAAGGTTACATGGTCAAGTCGTGTAAATAAACACTGACTGTGTATTCTAGTAACGAAAAAGCCATCAGACTTGAGGAGTACACGGTTTGCCCGTGTATTTCCACACGGTCTATGTTTTGTCCCTCCAAATGGCAAAATCTCTCTTCTGAGTCTTCACGGAAGTTATGATCTAGAAGTCTTCTTCGAAACCATCCTAAGATGACCTTAATCCGATGTCTCAATTGAAAGTTATTCCAATTCTCCGAAAACAGGTACAATATGTTTGAGGACATAATCATGTTTTATTCTTTTGACCATAACTTCATCATTTGACCTCCAAATGATGTGATTCTTAAACTAATATATTTCTAGCACATTTTTCTATCTGTCCATAAAAATTGGTAGCCTTTGGTGTTGATTCAAAAAAGATTGATGGAAAGAAAGTGAGGGAATCGATGGAAGAGCATGACTTGGTTATGAACATACTTTGACTTTTTAAGCATATCTTATTCTGTAGAACTCGAAATGAGATGATTCTTGTTTCTAAATAAATTAGAGACCTAGAGCTACAAATCTTCTGAAGAAGTCAATTTGTAATTCTGGTTTGAAGATTTCCAAAATCTGCTCTGAATTTGAGGAAAATGAGTTTGATTATGACGACTGACTGGTGAGGGCACACCACCCTTATGGGATGCGTGTCTAGATGTCACGTAGGACATTGGGCACGTGTCTTGCGAGGGCGGGGTGCCCAACAAAAAAGATATAAAAGTGTCTAAAATCAGAAGACACTTAAGTGTCTGTCATAGAAGACACCAAAGTTTCTAGTCGCAGAAGACACCTTAGTGTCTGGTTACAGAAGCAGTTGTAGAATCTTCTAGGCATGCATATTTACCCACGATTAGGACTTGGCAGTTTAAAAAACAAAACATTTCGGATTTCAGAATCACATGTAAGTGATGTAGTGCATAACATATGACTTTATTCCATTTTGCTCAAATTAAACATATTTATTCAAATTTAATCAAACTTAACATGCCTTATAAAGATAAACATTTGCAATAATGTACCAATAAATACATCATTATGTATTTACACATTATATATAATTACACAAATTTCCAATTCACAAATAATCATATTCAATTCACATCACATAAATCCTTTGAAATACATTTGTGTTCATAAGGACACATTCGTCCTTGAACACACCAACAGTTCAACATTAGACACATTATTTACTAACCACACATTCCTTAAGTAATTACCCCAATTAACAATCCATAACTAAATTAACTTTTACTCAATTAATATGACCTCAATTTAAGTTTATTTCACACCTTAAACAAGTCCAATTAAGTCCTAATATACCAAATAAAATGACCTAACCTTATATAGTTCAAAAATTGCACAAAACCAAGTTTTCACCTTTCTAAACATTTCCCATTCCATAGAAATGTGCCTTATAAATCCCACGATCATGGGATGAGTAAATCAAAGGTTTACTCACCCACAACCTTCAGTTTGTTTCCAAAATTGAACTTCTTCAAATTCATTCGACACTCCTTCACCAAAGTCCATCAATTTCAATTCAATTTTACCTTATTCATGTTTCAATACCTAATCAAATTCATGTCCAAACCAATTCAAAAATCATTGATTAAGCATCTCATAATCCATAATCTTTTAGGTATCAACATCCAAAGCAAAAGCTATCAAACAAGTATTATGTTCCATACCTTAATTCATCATCAATTCAATACATATCAAACAAGTATCATGTTCCAAACCTCAATTCATCATCAATTCAGTACATATTCTATCCAATTCAAGCATCAAATAATTCATATTATAGCATGCAATCAAGTTTAGCATTCCCTTACCTTCTTAACTTCAAATTTTAAATCCAAAGAACCAGCTATTCCAGCCCTTCCAATCAATTAGCACACATCTAAGATCAAGGTGCAGATTTTAGCACTAACAAGACAATAACACAGAAAATAGCAAGACCTACTTCTTGATGCAGTAACTTACAAATATTCCAAATGAAGACGATCCAAAAGCAAGCAAAATTCAGAAGTTGAGAGGGAGTAAGAGGTTTCGGTGGAGAGGAGCAAAGTGTAGAGAGAAGGCTGCAAAAACTTCAAAAGTGAAGATGATTTATCACTTGCCTAACTCTTTGAATGCAAGGTGTCGTGGTTTGCAATGACCATATGTCATACATGAAAGTGTGATACTTGTCCTTCATTAAAGCAACCTACATGTCTTCACATATGGTAGCCAAATGTCACAATTCAATTAGGTCACTTGTCACTCAACCAATGTTGCCAAATGTCAATGCATTAGCTATGTCAAATGTCACTAACTTATGGGCTTAGTCATTCAAATTTTCCCTGTACCAACTTAACTAGCCACTTGACAATTTTCCTAGTCCAAATGTACATTTTAATACCTCAGTTTTCTAATGGTATCAATTAATTCCAAATCATTAAATATAATCCATTAGACTAAAATTCTAGACATATGAGATTTACATTCAAATCATAGCACAATTTTAACACCTATAACATATTTACTTTTATGAAAATGTAACATTTCAACTAGGGTATAATTTGGGGCCTCATAAGGTGGACCCATCTATAGACGTTAATTGCCTCAGCGATGCCAATTATTGCCATTGCTAGGGATTCAATAGCGTCATAAGTGACACTTGGAGTGACACTTAGTGTCACCAATGACCCAGTGGTGTCGCCAATTTCAACAGATGAGATTGCAACATCTAATTCCCATAATTGCAAGGCTGTAAATCGTAAGGGATTTCAACACAACATATAAATAAATTTCTAGATTCAAATAATAGGGGCGACATAAATAAGTTTTTAAAATCACATTTACATTCAAAAGATGTAATCTTAAAGCATAACCATAGGCAATCACAATCATAAATAAATTCATGGCCTTTTTCTCTTATTCGCGTTTCTATATATCTTAATTAGTAAATGCAAAACAAAATTTTTGAAACCACATAGAAGGCAAAGCCATTATTGAAAAGCAAATACCATTTTGTTTAATCGTCCAGAACCAACATACACACATAAGAAACAATTTCCAGATGCAATAATCAAATAGGCAGACGCAAAACAAAATTCTAGAACAAGTAAAATAAGGTACTAGATGAACAAAAAGATATAAAAATTTAGAATCATACAAAACAACCGAGCAAGTCTAGATTTTAATAAAGTTAATAAATCTTATTTTGTTAATCAAAATCAATAACAATCAAGGCTCAATTCAAGTTAAACAATTAAACCTGGCTTTAATACCACTGTTGGAAACCAACTGTGATCGAATCACGGGCATAGCGGAAAACAAATTTGACGGTTTCCGACCAAATCTTGATAATTGAATAAACTTGAAAAAAACAGGAATATGAATCATAAGAAATCATACCTTATTCGTGTTTCTATTGAAATTATTTTTTTGATTTTTGTAAATCTAAAACACTAGAGTTTGTCTTTTAACAAGTTAAAGCAAGAAAGGAACTTCCAATGTTTAACTTGTACCTAATCAAGGGGAGCCATAGTATGATCCTATTGTCAACCACGAGCTATTCAAATGTTCAGGCTCTGATGGTATCCACCAAGCCGCTTCTTAACTCCTTCGAGAGGAAGAACGTAAGAGTGCTAGCTCCTTTTTCTTTTCTTCCTATTAATAGAAAATCCATTAGGGTGGTTTTGTAATTTTATTAAAATTAAGTTCCCTAATTATAATTAAAGTCATACTCTAACTATAATTAACTTAATTTTAATAAGATCAAATATCTTATATTTTATCCCTAAAGTTTCTCAAACTATATAATTAAGTCCAACTTAATTAAATTGATTTTTTTCACAAGTTGTTCTTTAATATGTGACCCATTAGGTTCTTAATATATTGACAATAATTATAAATTCTAATTATAATTCTCAATTAGAATAAGATAAATTAAAACTCCTTTTAATTTATCTTTAATTCTCCAATTAAATAATTTATAATCATATGTCAAAATTGACGTCTAGCAACATGTCATGACCACCAAAATATCAAGAATGTCAAAGTAGCTTAACTTAACCTGTCTATGTATGGTTACGATATATAATTTAATCCTTTCGTTATCCAATATTCTAATTAGACAGAGTATGAATACAATGTCTACTCTTTTCATCCAATCATTTTTGTTCTTGTTAATTTGTAATTAATTTATAATTGATATTTAAAAATGCCTTTTCAAATGTCAATTCACTCTAGCTGGAGAATTCCATAAATCACTACTAATCAAGAATAGTGGAAAATTCTCTCTAATTACTTTAAAGTGACGAATGCTTTATTGACTTACTCAACTACCTCCATGTGGTTCATATTGCATCCAAGTACTACCGATTGAATTATCCTAGGATAATTCATAAGTAATATCAAAACGCAGTAATCCACACACGAGATACCTTGGTAATCTCAAGTCTAAGGATCAATTATACAACCATCATTATGAGAAAGTCTATAGATACATTAGTAATATTCTATTTGAGATTCTCATAGTCGGATCAATTCAATGACTTATTTTTTAATAATCACCTACATATTAGTTTAATTATTTCTATACATTAATTTATGAGATAAATTACTTTCTTCATAAGAAAGAAACATAATGTGTGCTAGTTTTATCGTTTCATCAATATCATGTCTTGATGAAACTACAACTAGGAACATTTAGGAATAATACATAAATGTAAATTGAATCTCATAATTATAATGTCATCATAATTTTAATTATACAGTAATTATTCTAAGGATTTTCTCTTTAGTATTAAAACGTTAAATGTAGTTAAATTAATACATAGAGATAAAAAATGCCTTTATTAATTATTTTGTTACTAAACTACAATCAATCAGTTGGCTGTAAGGTATAAACTAACGAGGTTACAACTAATTTGAGTCAAAACATCAAGAACATCCAAGCAAAAGGCTATCTAAGCGCAGGAGCCAGAACTAGAGTAACAAACTAAAGTGATCCTTCTGTGACTATTGTAGATGAGACAGAGGGAGACAACTTTTACTCTTGAGGATATATATCAAGTTGTAAGGATAATTTCTTTAGCTAAAGAAGTGCGACTCTTTAAAGGGTAGGGATAATAATGAGTTGATTTTGCTAATTTTTTTAAAATTTAAAATATAAAATAATGTAATTTTTTTAATTAGATCCAGGTTTAAGCTACCAGGACTACCGAGACCCGATCTTCTCGAGGCCTAACTCTCTTAAATAAAACGATGTTATTTTGTTTTAAATAAATGAGTTTGCAGTTAGTCTAAGCTTGAGTTGACACATCGAAAACAACTAAATTTAAACCTATGCGTTAAAAATTGTCGTCCCTGCTAAAGAGACCATTTGAGATTTGAGGTAGAGAGTGAATTGGCTCTCACGTAAACCATTTATGTCTAATATGCTGACAGTCTCTACATCATGCTTTTGGTTATTGAATAATCTAGAGTTCTTCTCCCATCAAACAAAGTAAACGATAGTTGTAAAAGCAACTTTGAAGAAATTATAATTATCAGTGCTGCTGATATCTTTACTGGTTTTATCTACAGGTATGCCTATTACTGCAATGACCCATGGTAATAAGGTGGTGCGTCTTCTCTTGACTTCCACCATTATCCGTTTCTTATAGTAGTCCATAACGAGGTGTATATTATTATTATTCAGAAACTTCAGTGCAGATGTATAATGTCCTTCTGGGGATGTAGTTTCGTCGAGATTTGCTCATTCATCAGTCATCACACATCCAACCAACCCCGTAAATTTGATAGAATCTTTTCTTCAAGCTACAGTTGATATCTTTTCTAAAGCAGAAGTAAGAAGAAACGGCCCATGTAAATGTAAGCCCAACATGACACACAGGTCCAGAAAAAAATCGGTGATTGTATCTTGAGCGTCAAGAAGTAGAAATAGAAGAATGCCTTTTTCTCTTTGCTTTAGTTAGTATATAGAAGACTTCCTTTCTGGTTTCAGAAACTGAGGAACAAAAACAAAGCTAATTTGTATTGATATCTGAATGGCATCTGTTATGGTTGAGGATCCGAACTTCGAAGATGACCAGCTTGCGTCTATGACCACTGAGGATATCGTCAGAGCCTCTCGTCTCCTCGACACTGAGATTCGTATCCGCAAGGTTCGATCTTTGTTCTCTCTCTTTCCAGTTATCTTTTTTTTTCTCTCCATCTTATTGTTTGATTATCTGCTCTCAACTTGTTCTGTTCTGGTTTATGCCTTTTTCTCTTTTCTTTTAATTTATGCCTCCTTTCGGTTCAATCTTGGAGTTATTATTATTTTTTCTACCTAAAGGGTTTCATTTGTAGTTCTTTTGATGGTTGTTTATGATTTCTTTCATGTGATTTGTCTGGTTATTTATTGTTTGCTTTCAATTTGGGCTCCTTGATGGGCTTGTTTCTGGGTTTTTAGGAGGAATTGCAGCGGACAAATCTCGAGCTAGAATCCTTCAAGGAGAAGATAAAGGAAAATCAGGAGAAAATTAAGCTCAATAAACAACTTCCCTACCTTGTTGGTAATATTGTTGAGGTAACTTTATTGATAGATGCTCTGAACAATCTCCCTTTTCCTATAATTATTATCTACATATATCTTTTTCACTTTAATCTAAGATTGATCAAGGGTGTATATTCTTCTAATTTTTATTGTATATGAATTTGGAAAAATTCTCAGTCCTTGATATAGGAGGATGAGTATATTAGAGTCTAATGGTTTATTAGACACTTTTGAAGTAGAAAGAAGAGAAGAATAACAAGTAAGTTTCTTTGTATTATCAACTCTTTAGCTTCTCTACAATAACAACTTATTACAACCCCTTATAAAGCCTAAACATCAGATGAAGACTCTAGAAATTCGTATAACAATAAATAACGGAATTCTAAACAACACAGTTAATTTTGACCATTCGTCTCTAAAACAGCCCTAACTTTTTAAAGAGAAATCCAAATGAATTGAAACTTTCACTAACTGAAACTAGACTTAAAGAGCTTTAAATCCATAGGTTACACACCCAAAATGACCAACGTTTGACCTTTCAAATTCTCTCTTAAATCAATCTTGAATTCTATCTACTGCAAACACTTTAACTATTGAACCATAGTAACTTTAGATTTCCAACCTTCCCCTGTAAACTTAATTATTTTTTTTCTTGCATCTCGAGCAACTTCTTGAATTTGTTGAAGAATTCAATCGGCAGTGGTTTTGTGAATATATTTGCTACCTAACCATGACTCGCCAGGTGAGTCATCTCCACGTCACCATCTTTCACATGCTCCCGCAGGAAGTGAAAACGCACATCTATATGGTTGCTTCTTACATGATGCACCGGGTTCTTTGCCAATTCGATCGCTTACTTGTTATCCACTCGAATTTCTGTTGACTTCTCTTCAGCAAAGTTCATCTCCTTTAGTAACTTACGCAGTCATAAGTAGTGACATATGCATGAAGATGCGGCAACATATTCTACTTCATAAGTTGACAAAGTAACTATAGGTTGTTTCTTTGAAATCCATGTAAATGACGTGCTTCTCTTGAAAAATACAAAAACTATAGTGTTCTTTCTATCATCCATATCTCCACTCCAATCATTATCGGAATGTTCAACAAGATCAAACTCATTCATATGAGAGTAAACTAAGCCATGAGATAATGTACCTGTAATATAACGAAGAATTCGTTTTATGGCATTCCAATGTGTCATTTTTGACTCCTCCATGTATCGGCTTACCAAGCCAACTCCATATGCAATATTTGGCCTTGTGCATGTAAGAACAAAAACTTCCAACCAAACTTTTATACAATGTTGCGTCAACTGCCTTGCCTTCATCATGTCGGCACAATTTCGTACCACTCTTAACCAGGGTGCTTACGGGATTACAATTTTCCATTTTAAACTTCTTTAAAATCTCCTTTGCATATGCTTCTTGAGACACAAAAATTCCAGATTTATCTTGTCTCACTTCTAATCCTAGGAAATAAGACATGAAACCTAAATTGTTCATCTCAAACTCCTTTGTCATTTCCAACTTAAACTTCTCAATCATTTCCTTATTATTTCCCATAAAAATTAAGTCGTCCACATACAAGGCCACTAATAAGATTTCATCTTTTCGTACCTTCACATATAACGCATGTTCATATGGACATTGCACAAACTCGTGCTCCCTGAAATATGCATCTATTCGGGTGTTCCATGCTCTTGGCGCTTGCTTCAACCTGTACAATACCTTACTTTAACTTCAACACCTTGCTCCTTATCGCCTTTTACATATCTAGGGGGTTGTTCGATGTAGACCTCTTCTTCAATCACTCCATTTAGATATGCCAACTTCACATCCATTTGAAAAATGATCCAATTGTTTTGAGTCGCTAACGAAATTAGTAGCCAAATTGTCTCCATTCTTGCAACTTGGGCAAATACCTCTTCATAATCAATCACAACTTTTTGCTTGTATCCCTTTGCCACTAGTCTCGCCTTGTATTTCTCAATTTCACCTTGCGCATTGTAATTCATTTGTTTCCTCGTATAGGTCTCGCAAGCTTCTTATTTTTGGTGTTAATTCATCATCGGATAAAGTTGAAGACGGCCCAGCTTGTATTGTTGTTGATGTAGTTGTGTTTGTTGGTGTGAAAATTGTTGTTGTTGCTACTTCTTTCACTTCTTCATGAGTCATCTCCTCCATGGAACTCCAATTCCACATGCTTTCTTCATTGACCTGCAGATCACAACTCACAAATAATTTTTTTTGTAAAGGGATCATAGAGATTTTACGGCTTAGACCTTTCATCATAGCTGATCAGCTTCTTAATTTTGTCATCAAGCTTTGTGTGCCTTTGATCTGGAATGTGAGCATAAGCCACACTTCCGAACACCTTCAAATGTGCCACAGATGGTTTGAAACCACACCATGCTTCTTGTGGGGTAACATTCTCCAAATTTGCCGTTGGACAACGATTCCACAAATAAATCGCACATCTGACCGCTTCAGCCCAAAATTCCTTCGGCATGTTTTTACTTTTTAACAGGCTTTGAACCATGTCGAGTATGGTACGATTCTTTCTCTCAGCTACTTCATTTTGTTGAGGTGAATAAGGAGTTGTTAAGAATCTTCTAATTTCATTCTCTTTACAAAAATTTACAAACTCTTTTGATGTAAATTTACTACCTTTGTTGGACCTCAAAGCCTTTATACACTCACCACTCAAGTTTTCAGCAAGCACCTTAAATTTCTTAAAAACAGAAAATGCTTCCAATTTCTCCTTTAAAAAATAAACCCAAGTTCTTCGGAAACAATCATCAATAAAAATAAGAAAGTAACAGTGCACCAAGAGAGTTAGGAGTTATTGGACCATAAATATCGGTGTGAACCAATTTAAACACCTTCTTTGCACGATATCTTGCTTGTTTTGGAAAAGAATTCCTTGGAAGTTTTCCTAACACACAACCTTCACAAAATTTATCGTAATAGTCTATGTTTGGTATACCATTCACTATTCTTTTATTTGCCAATTGTTTCAAACCACCAAAATTAAGGTGCCCAAACTGCAAATGCCACAACCAAGTTTTATCCTTTATGCCTCTAAATATCTTGCTTGTACATTCACCAAATTCACCTTAAACATGCAATTTTTGGTCATTTCTACTTGGGCTAACAGCCGGTTATTTTGATCCCTCAAATAAAGCATGCGGTCTTTCATAAAAATCGTGTAACCACGTTCCAATAATTGACCCAAACTAAAATATTTCTCCTCATATCCGGGACATAATAAATTGTAGATAATCCCGTAATTGTAGATAATCCCGTAATTAAGGGATTATCCTTAAAGATTATTCTTAGCTGTAATATCTAGCTATATTAGGAATCTTTCCAAATAAGGAGTCTTCCTAAATTAGGAAACTACCAACACTACGTACTTTAGCTCTATATAAGAACCTACAGGTCTAGAGCATATAGATATACAACAATCTTCTTTATACATCTAAGTTGTAACATAAACATTAGGAATAAAACCTTTCATTTCCATCTTTACATTGAATAAGAATTTTACCTTGCCCTTTGAGACTTTTGAGGCTTCTCCAAATGATACATGGCCATCTACAATCTCTTCTATTTTGGTAAACATGTGCTTGTAGCCACACATATGGTTGCTCGCATTGGTGTCCAAGTACTATATCGAATCATTATTGGGGTCGGCCTCCTTGCTTGCTAGCAACACTACACCATTACCTCCATTTTCTTCCTTTTTCTCATTCTCATTTCTCTTCTCGTTGAAATAACATTCAACTGCATAATGGACATAATTCTTACAATTATAACATTGAACATTGTACTTGATCTTCCTTTTCCCCAACCTCGACCTTCGCCGTACGAGTTTTGTTGATCCTTATCTTTCTTATTCTGTTGTCATTCTTGTTCTCTACCACGACCTCTGTTGTGACCTCTACCTTGGCCTTTATAGCCACCACGACCTTTACCACAGCTGTCTGACTTCTCTTCTTTAGTGTCTCCTTGGCTTGAAGTGCTTTGTCCAACACCTCTTGTTTCTTTTTCATCTTTCTTTGTTCATGAGTCTCCAAGGAACTTGAGAGCTCATCGATGGTCAACTCTGCCAAGTTTTTAGACTCTTCTATTGCACACACTGCATTCTCAAAATCATCAGTTAAGGATCTTAGTATTTTCTCTCCTACTCGACCATCACTCATCACCTGACCATTTTTTTTGAGCTGATTCACCACCATTTGTACCCTTGTAATATAATCAGACACACATTCCAACTCTTTCATTTTTTTCAAATTCAAACTCACATTT
>JANPWU010000007.1:5401436-5411449 GCA_024707465.1 Erythroxylum daphnites
GAAATTAAATTTCGATCCCTTCACATGATTTGTAGCCCCATGTCTCAATTTTATTTTGCCTCAAGAATCAACTCAATCGGATATCTACAACTCCCGAATTTTGTAAAATACTAAACCATGTTCAGAAAATTATCCAACTCATAACCCTGACCAAATCCTCTAACCTTTGATTCAATCAATCTCTTTCCATTTCATTTCAATCTCATAAATTCTTCTCTTATTCACACATATTTAATTTCCAATAGTTCCTCGATTAATAGTCCTAGCTTACAGAAAGATTCAGGGTCCAACAGCTCAACCCATCATTTTTCCCTCCTCAGGTGCAGAACGAGAAGATTAGCGATCCTTGCAAGGCAATTGGACAACTCTGAGATAGTTAGCTTTTGTATTCAGCTACTTTGAACACTTTTGTATAGCTTGTTACGCATGCCAAACATTGAGCATCCATTTGTATTGGTTTTAAATTTGTGTTATGTATATTGATATGTAAATAAAGCTTGTTCATATAATTACTTTGCTTAGTAATGAGAATGTGAAATTGAGGATTTCCTTTTGTATATGAATATGTCTTTTTAAAGGTTGAGTATGATGATTGTGGAAGTGGATTTTGTGTATGCATAAGCTTCTTCGTTGAGATTGTGAATTGTTGATTGTTTTAGAATAGGATGTTAGAGATTGTAAAGGTTTATGGGATGAATCACTTGAGGTGGGATTCAAGAGTTTAACGAAAGGTCTTTAGTAGTTTAATTGATATGTATAGATATTGCATTTTGCAAGTTCATAGGTGAGGAAAGTGTGTTCTGAACTCAACGGAAAAACTGTATTGATCTGGTCAGAATTAGCCAAAGTTGTCTTCATAAAAGTTGTAGTTTATCCTCTTATCTTTCTAACGCTTTAAAGTATGTAAATTTTGGGTATCGAAATTGAGAGATATGAGCATTATAAGTGATGACACTGCATAGGAAGTATGAACATGACAGCTATGGAGAATGATGAGAGTTTGTGTATGTTATGAGTCATTTGAGTTAAGGTTTGGGAGTTTAATGCACTCAAATTGGTAATTGAATGTTTGAGGAGTGATATTACATTAGAAGAGGTGAATTTGAAAAAAAAATTGTGGGTGATGAATCTTTTGGAGTTGAGATTCAAGGATTAATGAGATGTTGTAGTAGTTAAATGGATTTGAAGTTGTTTTTGGCACTAGAAAGGTGTTATTGGGGAAGAGTATGAAGAAAGGAGATGCTAGGATGGGTTTAGGATCCTTTGGAGGGGTTTTAGAGGGTGAAAAATTCATTTCACCTAAAGGTTACACGGCCTGATCGTGTAAAATCACACAGGCCGTGTGTTTCCAGCGCAGGAGCACTGTTACATCCAAAGGTTACACAGCCTACCCGTATTAGGTTACACGGCCAATGTCTTTTGACCCTTCAAACAACAGAATTTCATTTCGAGGTCAAAATTGTAGATCTAGATGTCTTCTTTCCAACCGTCCAAAAATGAAGTCAATCTGACACCTGTAGTGAGAGTTATGATGAATGCTCCAAAGCATGTTCAATTTGAGAAAGGACATGAACATGTTGGATTCGTTTGGCCATAACTTCTTCGTCCGATCTTCGATTGAGGTGATTCTTGAAGCAATAGATTCCTAACATGTTTTATACCTTCCCACAAAAATTGGTATCCTTTAGTGTTGAATTAAAAAATATTGATGGAAAGGAAGTGAGGGGTCGGTTGGGAGAGCATGATTGGACCATGAACATACTTTGGATTTTTAAGCATATCTTGAGCTATAGAGCTCCGAATGAGGTGGTTCTTGTTTCTATATAAACTAGAGACTAAGAGCTAACATTTTGAAGAAGTCAATTATGATTGTTGTGATTTCGTTGTGTGGGTTCGCCTTAGTGGCTTGGAATGTTATGAGAGTGAGGATGGAATGACGAGGGTTAAAGAGATTTCATTGAAAATAACCCTATAGGAAATACGCTCACGTCTTATGTTTATGATATTAGGAGTGATTGTTGGGCTTCAAAAACTGGGCTCAATAATAAACAGGTTGAATTTGATATATCTAAAACTCTAAAGAAACCGATGGATGGTACTGCATGTATGAAGATTGGTATTGTAGATGATTGTGTGAAGGAAGTTAAAAAGGAGGTTGCAAAAGTTGTTGAAGTGAATATGGATGAAGGTGTGATTGAAAAAGAGTTATGTGTGGAAAGTGAGCAAGAGAAGTTGGAGAGATCAAATACCCGCCCTTGTTAAGCCACCCACTTTAGACCTAAAACCCTCAGTTAAGGTATAGTTTCTTAGGTAAGGACCACACCCTACCCATCATCATATCCAACTCATTAGATTTTGAGCAAGAAAAGAAAGTTGTAGAGACTATTAGGAAGTGGATGAAAGCCATGGCGTGGCAAATTTTCTGATATTAGGGGGATTAGCCCCAATGTGGTGATGTATAGGATTAACCTTGAGGAATGATACAAAACATGAGGGAGAGACAAAGAAGGTTAAATCTACACATGTTATGAAGAATGAAGTAGTGAAGCTCTTGGATGCAGGGATTATTTACCCCATTTCAGATAGTGAGTAGGTGAGTCCTGTACAATGTGTGCTTAAGAAAGGAGGCATGACGGTGATGAAAAATGAAAAAGGTGAACAGATTTCTACTAAGACCATCATGGGTTGGAGAGTGTGTATTAATTACATGAAACTTAATTTAGCCACCAAGAAATACCACTTTCCTTTTCCTTTTATGGACCAAATGATTGAGATGGTAGTTGGCCATACATTTTATTGTTTTCTTGATGAATATTCAGGGTACAATCAAGTGTTCATATACCCACAAGATCAAGAGAATACCACTTTCACTTGTCCTTATGGGGCTTTCGCTTATCAGAGGATGCCTTTTGGGTTATGCAATGCACCTGTCACATTCCAAAGGTGCATGATGGACATTTTTGCAGACATGAATGAGAATTTTATGGAGGTATTTATGGAAGACTTCTCTGTCTTTAGAGATTCTTTTGATGATTGTTTGTTTAATTTAAACATAGTGCTTCAAATATATGAGGAGTCTCATCTAGTTCTAAACTGGGAGAAGTGTTATTTCATGGTCCAAGAGAGGATTATATTGGGCTATAGGGTCTCATGTAAAGTGATTGAAGTGGATCGAGCAAAGATTGAAGTAATTGAAAAGTTACCCCCTCTTATTAACATTAAGGGCATCCGAGCTTTCTTTGGTTATACAGGGTTCTATAGACGGTTCATCAAGGATTGTTCCCTTATTGCTAGACCCTTAACCCATTTGTTAGTAAAAGATGTGCCTTTTTTGTTTACTAATTATTGCTTGGATGCTTTTAACAGGTTAAAGAAGGCACTCACAACAACACCTATCTTGACAACGCCGGAATGGTCATTTTCTTTCGAGATTATGTATGAGGCAAGTGACTACACAGTGGGGTGTGTACTTAGATTGCAAAATGAGAAGAAACTACATGTCATCTACCATGCGAGCAAGACCTTGACAGGTACACAACTGAACTACACCACTATGAAAAAGGAGTTACTTACAGTAGTTTTTATATATGAGAAATTTCTCTCTTACGTTTTAGGCTCACATGTTATTTTATAGATCATGTGGGGTTGCATTATCTCTTTGCAAAGAAGGATGCCAAGGCTAGGTTTATCAAATGGGTACTTCTACTTCAAGAGTTCAACCTTGAGATTAAAAACAAGAAAGGGGTAGAAAACGTTGTAGCAGACCACCTATCAAGACTTGAAAGGGAACATAAAGAAGAAGAAGAGGAAATTGAGAGGCGCTTCCCTGATGAAGCTTTAATGATGGTAGAAAACTTCTTTCTTCCTTGGTTTGTAGATATTGGAAATTACCTCTCAGGTGTGTTCTTCCTTATGATCTTTCTTATCAACAAAAGAAACGTTTCTTATTCTAGTGTTCTCGTTACATTTGGGATGAACCCATACTGCATAATATTTGTGCTGACAATGTGATTCGTAAGTGTATCCCTGATGATGAGATACCTGAAGTGTTGATGCAATGTAATATTTCTAGTTATATAGGGCACTATAGAGCAAATAAGACAGCTGCTCGAGTCTTGAAGAGTGGATTCTACTGGTCAACCTTGTTTAAGGATGCTTGAAATTTTGTGTTGAAGTATGATAGGTGCTAGCGAGTGGGCAATATATCAAAGAGGGATGAGATGCCACTTTCAAACATAATAGAGGTGGAGATATTTAATATGTGGGGCTTAGATTTCATCGAACCATTCCCGTCATCCCTAGGTAACAAGTATATCTTAGTTGGAGTGGATTATGTTTATAGGTAGGTTAAAGATATGGCTACTCTAACAAACAATGGTAAGGTGGTTCAACGTTTCATCAAGAGAATATTCACTCAATTTGGGGTGCCAAGGGCAATTATAAGTGACGGGGTAGTCATTTTTGTAATAAGCCATTTGAAGTTCTTTTGAGGAATTATAATGTTCACCATAGAGTGGCTACCCCATATCATCCACAAACTAGTGGCTAAGTGGAGGTGGTGAATTGAGAGTTGAAGAAGATTTTAGAGAAGGTAGTGATCGCCGTAAGAATAGACTAGGCTTTGAATTTGGATGACACTTTGGCCATATAGGATAGCTTTCAAGACACCTATAGGTACTACTCTTTACAGACTTGTGTATGGTAAGGCTTGTTATTTACCCTTGGAGTTGGAGCATGGGGCTTATTGGGCAATAAAGAAATTGAACATAGATAGGAAACTTGCGAGCGAGAAGAGATCGCTGCAAATTGATGAATTGCAAGAGTTGAGATTTGATGCTTATGAAAATGCTAAGTTGTACAGGGAGAAAGTTAAGAAGTGGCATGATGCTTACATCAAGAAGGAGTTTAAGAGTGGGGATTTAGTGCTTCTATACAATTCAATACTTCACTTATTTCCTGAAAAACTCAAGTCAAGGTGGAGCGGACCTTTTAAGGTACTTCAAGTATTTGATCATGGAACAATAGAATTCGAGAATACCAAGGGTGAAGCCTTTAAGGTTAATCGAAATCGATGCAAGCTTTACATTAGAGGAGCCCTCTCTCTTGAAAGGGAAGTGATTTCTTACCTTTCCTTTACTCTTCTTGATTAAATTGAACTTTGGTCAAGCTCATGACCTTAAATGAAGCATGTTTTGGTTAGTTCCTAGGATGTTTAATTTGTTGCTGCTTGGTTTTGAAGTTGTTTCTTGCTTTAGTCTTGTCTTTTCTTGAGTTTGAGTGTTGTTTTCTTAAGTTTGATTATAGTTTTTTATGTTAAAATTTGCATTTTTGCAAGTTTGGAGTGATTTAAAACCAAGTTGGGAGCCATTTGGAGTGAATTAAGACAAGTTTGAGTGAAACCCCCTGTCACCCTCGTGCTCAAACACTAGGGTGAGAGAACCCTCCAGCCATTAGGGGCACACAATCGTGCAGGGCAACTAGCAGATCTTGCCCACCCCCTTGTTTAAAATCCCTAAAACTCATCTTCTCTCTCTTCCCTACACCCCCCTCTCTCCAGTTTCAGCCCCCACAACCTTTCTTCAAGAGATTTTGCTCATTTTCTTCCAAGTTTTCACCAAATCATGTAAGTTTGATTAGGTTTTCCATTAAAACCTTCGATTTTGTGCAGATTTGTGTTATTTTTGCTTTTCTTTTCCCCTTCTTCCCTCCATTTTCACAGGTTTCTCTCTACAGGGGCTATGTGTATTCCTTCTTGAAACTTATCATGTTTGATTTTTGTAGGTTTTCACACCATTACACATCCAAAAACTATGACCCTTTGCAAAAAAATTGTTGAACCCATCCAAGATGAGATTGGATGCTGAAATGCTGCAGATATTGCAGCTGACTATGATGCCCCTTTTTCTCATTTATTCCAAGGAGGAAGGTGATAGGTATGCTCTTCTCAAAACTAGAACCATTCATACACCACGATATTTGGATTTTGATCTATTAGGAGAAATAGGGTTGAAGGATAAATTGCTAAAATTGTGTAGCAAAGGTGGTTAGGGATAATATGTGCATATGGATTACCCTACTGTGAACTAACACTTAAGTTTTCACTTTCTTAAGGTTTGAATCTAGTAAATCTAGTAAATTATGGCTTAGACTACGAGGCCAAACTAATAGCTTGGATGAGAAGTTATTATGCCAACTCTTTGGTTTTTCTAAGCCACAGGTAGAAGATTACCATCAAAACTTCTCATTTACCATTTATTGGAAGTATTTAACTGACTTGCCTGATTTTAATGCTCACAATGCTTTTAATGCTCACATTCTTAGTCATGAGTTGTTGCTTTTGCATAAATTCATGTGTTATGTTATGTTTTCAAAACTTCAAAGCAACAAATGCTCCACTAGGGAGTTATTTTTATTATGGTGCTTAGATGAAAAGATTAAGCCTAACTTGTTCTTTTATTTTTCTCAATCTTTGATCCAATTTGTGGTAAGGAAGGAAACATCCATAGGAATGGGGTATTTAGCCACTATTTTGGCTCAGCATTTTAAGATTAATCTTACTGGACTAACCACTATTTCTTGTGAGTATTTTGATGCATTGTACTTAAGACGTGCAGAGATATTACTGAACCACAACATAGAGCTTTGAGATCCTCAGACACATATTGCAATCAAGCACAGGTTTTCAGGTGGAGTTTCAAGTTCCAAACTTTCTTCAGACTCATATGAATCAAATGAGGAATTAGAGGAGCCAATAGGTTGGGAGAAAGTATACACTCTCCTGGCCGTTAGCAACAAAAAGACATAGCAGCAGCTCGACCAAATGAATGAGCAAATGCAACTGATAGCCCGCCAATGGTAGTACCTGAAAAAGAAAATCCACAAGTCTTGGGAGATGCAAGGACTCCACGTTGCCATCTCCAACCCCATCACCTTCACCTCTCCATAAGCTTTCTAAACTCCCTTTTTTGTTGTTTTTGTTTTTTTATTTGTTTGTTTTTTAGTTCTTTTGTGACTATTGCATTGGTACTTGTTTTGTGATGTGGTCTTTCGCCTTAGTAATTGTATTCTTTGTTTGTACTTATCTCATCACAAATTGAGGACAATGTGTCCTTCAAGTGTGGGGAGGTAGCTTGGTAGCTAATTATGTGATGTTTGTGTTTGCATTGCATTTTGGCATGTCTTGTAGGTTGCATATTAAGTTGCTAGTTCTAGGTTTATCATTTTCCCTGCATTTGAATCTTTGAGATAGAAGTTGTTGCCTTGAGATTCTAGTATAGTAGTCGGAATAGGATTGAGTCGCATGCTTGAAGATTGAATTAGGCCACTTGGATAAAAGGTGAACCATGCGGATTGGCTTAAGTAGTTTGTTACATAAGCTTACTCAAAAATTGATATTTGAGTGATTAGGTGATGTGTAGAAACATGATGGATTTTTATTTAATCCTAAGTGAGGTGTTGAGCCTATATGACTCTATTCCATATTTGTATGAGCTCCTTGATTGTGTTATACTCACATAGGTAATACCCTTAGAACTTGCCCTGAACCAATTTGAATCTACTAAATGCATGCTAAATAGAAGTGATTAAGGTCCTCATTCTTTTAGCCCTTGACTTAAATAAACAACCTATGTCATTGTCCCTTGCAAACCCCTTCGAGCCTTTGACCTTTTTATTTCTAGAAAACACCTCATTTTAAATCTTAAATCCATTAGCCTACCCTATCACAAGTTTAATAGAGTGCTAAGTTTGCATTAGTTTACAATTCTTGACTATAATTTTTTCTGAGACGCTTTGAGCGGCTTTTTTTATACCTCTACTTTTAGAGCACATCACATCTAGCTGCTAATGTTAGTTTATGTTTCTTTATTATTGTTCAAAAAGAAAACAAAAGAAAACAAAAAAGGAAAGGAAAAAGGAAAAAGAATGGCATATAATAGCAACAATAAGTGCATGGAGTAGTTAGTTAAGTCCATTTGCATGTCTTAGAAATCATTTTGTGTCCCTTTACATACTTAGTATTCTATGAGTGCTTGTAATGAGCCCTCAAACCCTTTTGACATACATTAAACCTTAGCCCCATTACAACCCTTAGCAAAGTCCTTTTGATCTATTTATCCACGTAATCACTGTGGAGAAGAATTGGTGTATTTCCAAGCCTATGGTAGTGTACTTTTCTACAGGGAGTCTTGAGCGAAACACTAAACTTAAACACTTGAGTGAAATGACTGAATTCCGTGAGGAAGATCCATTTTGAGTCTATACTTGCCTTTGATCAATAGTGTCATAACTTGAGTTTGTTTATATATGCCGATGAAAATTAGGGATGATGTGTGTAGTAATTGGCCATTCGAGTGACCGAAGTTTGAAAGATTGCATGCTCTTAATCCTTGTGATGATGAATTGATAGAATGGATTGGTTGTGTTTGATTTTGCTTAAGGACAAGCAAAAGTTTATGTGTGGGGAAGTTGATAAGTGTGTTTTTAGTTTATATTTCTAGTGTGTTTTCATGTGTTTTAAGTGCTTCTTTGAGTGTTTTAGTTCTAGTTTATTTGATCTTTAGCATCTTTTGCATCTTTTCTTGATCTATGAAGTGTTAAGTTGTTTCTTTACATTATCTAGTGTTTGAGAGTAGTTTTGGAGCCTATTTATAGGATAGATTAATGCACCTTGTTAACGAATTGTGTAGGTATTAGATTTGTAGCTGTGGATGTGGTACAGGTGATTTAATGGAACTAGTGGGCAGACTTAGAGAATTCAGATGACAATGAAGTCTGGTGGAGAAGAAGGACAATGTGGGAACAATTACGCCTAAAATATGGAGGGGCAACAACCACAAGGCTTCATGCCTTAACGCTTAGGTTCAATCAACATATAATGGACCTTAAACATAGCATGACTGAACATCTTAAGGTGATGTCCTCCATGATTTAAGAAATGAAGGCAATAAGTTATGATCTCACATATGAGCTACATGTTCTAGCTGTTATTAGGTCAATTCTCTAGTCCTCCTGGGGACAACTGAAATTGGTCCTTACTCATAGTAAGGTCATTAAGACCTTTGATGACATTTCCCACCATTTAGATCTTAAGGCGGAGCACAGAAATGCTAACCGAGGTGTTGTTGCATTAATCTCATCAAATGAGCGCAAGGGTGATGGTTGTAAGTGCAAGAAGGGAAAAACTAAGAAGTAAGGGCCTCGAGAAGGGTAAGTCGCTAAACGTCATAGAGGAAAATGTGAGGGCAAGAAGGATAAGTCCAAACTTACGTGCTTCAATTGTAGAAAGAAGGGACACTTTGCTTAGGAGTGTACTGAGCAAAGTGAGGTTTGTCCTTATCTACCTTCTTATATACGTGGCTTTGTCTGCACACATGCCTTTTTTGCTCATTCTCTCCATGTTTGGATTGTAAATACGGGAGCGATAAAACATATGACCTACAGCCATGCGGGAATTGTAGATTACCATCGATTACTAATGGGTAAACATTTTGTAACAATGGGGAACGGAGCGGAGGAAAGGGTCTTTAGTGTAGGAACCTACCAGCTTACTTTGTGCAGTGGACACAAATTGCTCTTACACGATGTGCTTTATGTACCCACTATTCCATGTAATCTACTTTCAGTATCGACACTATTAGACTTGAGTTTTTCTTTTTTTTTAGTAAGAATGGTGTGTCCATTTATCTTGACGATACCTTTTATGGTCATAGGCACTTTTGTAATAGTTTATTTATGATGGATTTAAAAAATATATTTGAATTTTGTAAATATTTTTCTCATTTTGCTTCTTCTTCTGTTGACATTGAATATGAGTCTGCTAAATGCCATGCTCGATTAGGACATATTGGACAAAATAGAATGTCTAGATTGACTAGAGAAGGGCTATTAGGCCTTTTGATAAAGTGAGTCTTGATGTGAATCACAAGTTAGTATAACAATAACCAATATACAAGAAGGGGGGGTTGAATTGTGAATACTTTTTCGTTTTACCCTCTTCTTAAACAATTACTTAA
>JANPWU010000007.1:6416687-6427055 GCA_024707465.1 Erythroxylum daphnites
ATCAGAGGCAAAACAATTTGTCACAGTAATAGCAAGCAATTTCACAAATATCACATCATGAACACTTCTATGTCAGACAAGTGTTTTTCTTATAGGTTCTTTCTACTTCCAATTCAATTCGAGTCCAATTTGTCTCCAAATTCCAATGGCTTAAAGTTCATAATTCCTAAAATCATATGTCTAATAGTCCAGTGCCATTGGACAGTCATTTCCAGTACCGAAAACCAATCAATCTGCCACTTGACAATTTTTTCGGTCCGGACATTGTTTCCCAAAAATTTCTAAAAGTCCCTAAAAATGGAAAATACACAAAAATTCCCTCCAATTCATTTTTCAAACACAATTTCCACATTATTCACAACAAATTTCATTTAAGCCTAAATACCGGGAAATGTCATGAATGCATGTACAGTTATTTTTCATGTGCAACATTTCACTGTTCAACAATAAAAATATGTATGCAAATGTTCAATCAATCCTAATCACTCTCACCCATTTCTAAATTACTATTATACCCTTCTCGTCGGGGGTGGAATGTTACATTAAATGACTAATATCAGATCTTTGTATAAAGGGGCTTGAATCTGACCAATTTTCAAACTAAAATCATGTATTTGCTCCATTTCCCAACTTGTGTTTAATCTAGGGATAAACCATACCTCTCAAGTTCAACAATTGATTGAAAATCCAAGAAACCTATCTTATACTAGTAATTTGCTAGAAATTTAAGTTTTTAAGATAGAATTCACGGATCCATTTGATTATGAGGGCTTTTTTGTTTGCATAGATGTCCAAATTCTCTTGCACATCAGCACCTTTTGCAAAGTTGAAATTGAGATAATTCCAAGTCCACTTTATTTCTTCGAGATGGTGATCTCACTTCAATTTAATTTTGCATTTTTGGAAATTTCAGTTTTGCCCATCCATAGGAATGCTTTCAAATTTCCATCTATCTCCTTTACAACCTTCTTCAGCAAAGCAATATGTATTTTCCAGTGTATATGCAAACTACTGAGAACTTAAATGATGATTGTTAGTCTAGCAGCATACAAAAAGAATCTATTTTGCTAAGCATTTACCTTTGATTTGATCTTTTCAATGAGAGAAATACAAATAGAGAATTTAGGCTTAGATGTGGTGATAGGCACTCCAAGGTATCTGAAAGGAGAGGGATGTACATTTAATCCTACAATTCTGCTGAGTTCTACATGGTTTCTTACATATGATGAAATGTATAAGTTGCTCTTGTCAGAATTAAACTTTAATCCAGACCATTATGAGAACATTTTCAACACATGTAGCATCATATTTGTGGAATGGGAATTTACACAACATAGAAGCATGAGATCATCTGAATAAATGAGGTGTGTTAAATTAATTTATTTGTATTTATAGTGAAATTGAAAAACTCCATTGCAAGATACTAATTTGCTCAGTAATCTTGACAACCCTTCCATTGCAAGGGTGAATAGACAGGGGGATAAAGGATCCCCTTGTCTAATCCCCTTTGCATTTTTGAAAGGTTTAGTGGGAAGCCCATTTACAAGGACATTAAGAGAAGAGGATTGTATGCATGTCATGATCCATTTAACAAATCTAGTAGATTGATGCATTGCTTCAAAACAAAGCTAAATAAACCTCTAATTAATTGTATCAAAGGCTTTATAAAAATTTGTTTTTAGCAAACAACTTTTGATTCTCCTACATAGGCTAAGTTTAAGGCAGGATAACATCTAGAGCATTTAGAGATTCCACCTAATAGCAATATCAGGGTTAATCATCTAATTAATTCTCTTAATCATTGTAGTTTTTCTTATCCAATGTATTGAGTTTTCGGATAGGGACTACCATCCTTTAATTCCTAAGAATTTTGAAAAAAATTTCTTTTTAAACAATATAGGTGCTCCATATTATGAATTAATAGTAAGGATTATATATTACAAATTATAAACTGATCACAAGAATTATAATCTCTTAATTATAGGAATTACATTCCTTAATTAGTTTTATAAACTTATATACATATGATTTGAACTTTGTACATTTTATATGAAGAAATATAATATATTTTATCCTATAATTACATGATATCAAAGCAAGGTTTTGTCTAGTGAATATAATTTTTAACTTTTACTTCCTATTCTTCGTCATTTAAGCTTGAAGATCTTCCCAAGAGAGCAAAATATTGCTTCTCTTTTAATCTCACCGACGGTACTAGTAAGGACGCTCCTTGTCAACGAGCCACCCCTTAAAGTCTAGCCTTTAGAAAATTTGCATATGGGTCACATGAACCAATCAAAGCCCTTGCCCTTTCACTCATATGCTGGCATGTCTTGATGCCTATTGCACTGTCTCCACCTCTAACCAAGTTCTACAGTGTTCACTCCTCCATATTAGTGTTGCTGAAGGTCTAGCTCTTTATATTGCCATTATCTCCAAGCCATTTTTTCCCCTTTTCTTGTTGCTACTCCTCCGGTTTGCTATTGTCACCAAATTTACCATTTGGGTTTTTCATAAAATATTAATTAATCTTATACAATTCAATTATTAATCATTGAATAGTCAAAATTTCTATCTTATATTAATATCTTTCTCAAGACTATTAACAACTAATTCTTGGTTGATTAATTGAAACCTGTTTCCTACTAAACCTAATAGTATTACTTGATTCATGAATCTCACTATTACATTTAACCCTAATCCAAATGATTGGTGTTGACCTATCTTTAGGTTTTCATGCAACTCCTTTACACTATAGTAGATCTATTCATATAAAAATATTTCTCAATCTTAATCATATGAAATTATAAATTGAACTAATATCCCGAACATATTAATCCAAGAATAAAAATGCATAATTAAATTGCAATGAATTAATCAAATTGTATAAAATACAAATCAAATCACAATAACCATCCCAACTTAGGTTCATCATGCCTAGGAACTAAGCAAAATCAGTTCATAAACATAAAAAACAAAACAAACTTAAAAAATTTAGAAGAATAATTAAAAAGAAAAGAATCTATGATATATATTCCCTTTTCTCTAATGTAATCCTCTTGAAACTTTAATGGAAAGTTATTCTCAAGCACTAAATTTTTACTTTAACTCCTCCTTTGTCTCCTCTTCATAATTACATTTTATAGTCTGAAATTAAGGTTTTTGGAATATACATGGTTGGTCATATAGTTGTGTGAGTGACCATTTATCGAAAAAGCACTTCAAAATTATATATTTACACGTTCACAAAAGCTTACATGGGCATGGGACATCATTGTGTATGTGACTTACACGAGTGTGTAACTTTATATCGGAAAAAACGACGTCTTTAAAGCTTTACATGTTCACAGTGACCTATATAGTCCTTTACACAGCCATGTATGTTATTCTCATGGTCATATACTTTATCGCATGAGTGTGAACCTCTAAAATAGCTCTAACTCTTGTGTTTTCTGCCTCAATTTCTCTTGAGTTTCTCTCTTTTTGATATAAGAAGGCAATCGAGACCTAAAAACATGCTAGAAACAAAATAAGTACCAAAAACTACATGAAACTCTCAAATAACAAGCTGAACATGCTAAATATGGGCATAAAAACATAGTCTATTAAATGTTTATCAAACATCCCCACACTTAAGATTTTGCTTGTCCTCATGAAAATCATATTTCAAATAATTAAACTTAAAAGAAATCATCCCTTATTAACCTCAACGTATCCATCCACACTCTAAATCATCATATCATATTTAAAAAAAAAGTCAAAAGTTAATGTACCTAATGCACAAGACTCTCTACTTTATAAGGGCCTAGGGGGTGTCATAATGTATGCAACCTTCCTTTTGTATTTTTACAAAGAGGTTGTTTCTATGACTTGAACATGTGACCTTATGGTCACAAAGGAGCGACTTTACCAATTGCTCTAACACTCACCCTTTTTCATAAGTCAATATCAATAGCAATCACATTGATAATCCTTTTGAAATACATTAATAACAATAAAATCTAGTTAGAGTCCACTGATACACGGGACTTAGGAAAGTCCAGTAGTACACAATCTTACCTTTAACTAGTAAAGAGGTTATTTCCGATAGATTCATAAGAGAAAAAAATGCATAAGCATGTTAAAATAATAAATTAAAAATAGAAAGACATACAAGATAATAATAATAAAATAAAAACAAATATGTATAATAAAAATAAAATATTTAATAAAATAAATAATATAATAAATATAAAACAAGGCAAAGAGTAAAAATAACATAAACAAGAAAGAAGACAAGTACATAAATAAATCAAACAAGTCATTACAAGAAAATATTTAGGCTAAATAAGAGAATGTTTAGACTAAATAACTAGGAGTGATAATCTTTTTGAAATCAATATCACAAATTCCTCACCCTTACAAAGGATTTACTCTATGCACTCAAAGTGATTAGGACAAAAAATATAACAATCTCTCAAATGATTACATAGGAAGATTCTCAACGATAACCTTACAATAACATCACATCTCCACCACTTTAAGTAAATGGTTGTAATAAAATCGCATCTCCATCACTTATAAGTAAACTAGAAACAAAAATGAAAAGGTTTTTTTTACAAGAGTGTAATGAAGCTTAGGTAAAGATATGGAGGAGATAATTTAAAAGGGTAATAACATTGACAAAAATTTACATAAACAAGATTAAATAAAACTTGATTCTTTGTAGCAAAGGGCCTTCAAAAAATAATTTCATTGGTACAACAATAATTCTTCACACTCTCCAACAAATATCACAACTTTCCTTTTCTTCTTTTTGCCTTTTTTCTTTTTTAAATATGCTCACAACACATAATTTTTAACTTTTGATCTTCTTCAAGCAACTTTGGAGAGTTTAAAATTATAACAATAAAGCATTTGAAAAGAAACAAATTAACATTCACCATGTACCAATATTCATAGGAATATCACAACTTTTATTTGTTTAAAATTCTTCAATATAGCCCAAGTTTCAAGCAATCAAGTAAATGTAAATTCCTTAAGGTTCAAAATAATAAAAGCTTTTAAAGAAAGATAGGGTAAAAGCTAACAATATGGCTATAATTAAAAGTCTAAGCCTAAAAAATGGTTAACCTTAAAAGATAAAACAACTTCGATAATAATCAAAGAAATAGGCTAAAACAAAAGATTAAATTTAAGTGCCTTTATCATTTTAATGCCTCTAGTTTAAAAATGTGATCTTAACATGAATAATAAAAATGATTTCTAGAATTATCCAATTATGTGTGATAATACACAAAAAAGAATAAAAGAATATCAAATAATGATGTATTTTCTTTAAGGTTCAAAAGCTCACAAATAGGACTCATATGTGTAAATAATATGTAATTTTTATTCAAATTAACTTTCTCAATAATTATTAAAAATATAGCTTGTAAAAGAGAGTCTAATCTAACATTCATCCTTTTGCATACTAAATTCAATAATCAATAATAACTTATAATGTTTTGGACAGATTTTAACTAAATCAAGATTTCAGTTAATAATAACAAATAATAAAGATTATAATAAGCTTAAGAAATTTTAAATTTTTTTCAAAATTTTCATTAACCCTTCTCGTACTTAAAATTCTTCATTGTTCTTAATGTAAAAGAACAGAAAAATATAATATCAAAGAAAACACAAAAAAATAAGAAAGGATTTTTTTACTTTCCTAAATAATAAAAATTACAAATTCTGAATTTGGTGAAGATTCTATCTAATATTATGTATAGTCATCCTCTTAAAATAGAAACAAAAGAGGGTAAAGATAAAAGAAAATAAAAATAGAAAACAACAATAAAAAAGTTTTGACAAAATAAAACAATAATATTTTTTGACACAATTAAAGCAAGTTCTTTCACTACCTTCTTTTCGTTAGCCTCTCTCTAGGAATTTTACTATCTTACTGATATGTGCTTAATTGTTGATATTTTTAATCATTTACACTTAGAAATTATTGACATAAAAATGCTTAAGATACTCATTTTAATTCATATATGATTTTAGGTACAATTTGGGAGCAAAGAAATTAAAGTGAGTCAAAAGTACCCCATTTGAGATATTTTTCGAAGATTTATTATTGCTTGTCTTTATAGAGGAGGAAGAAGAAAAAAATAATTAAAGGCAAGAAAAATGGAAAATAAAGAAGCATGCATCAGGAATAGGAGAGACATTGAATAGCACTGGTAGAGAGAACAAGCAAAAATGCAAAGAAGAGCACAGGAGAGCTTGCAATGTTTTAAGTTGATGTGTGACCTTTATTGGTCACATCATCAACAGTAGAGGGAAGAATAGTGCCGGCAGAACAGAGAACAAGAGAGTAGGCAGTGAACAATAAAGGTGTTGGGACCCGATCTCGGAACCGGACCCCAACTTGAAAACGAAAAAGACAAAAAGCTAACATCGAATTGGATCGAACGAAAGCGAAGAATCGAAAGTGAAAGCGAATCGAAGGAAACAAAACGAAATGCAGCGAATTGGAAAAGCAATCGAAATCGAAGCAAACAAAGTCCGACATCCGGATACGAAAATTCTCGTCGCGTTGGAACCTTAAGACTAATCCAAAATCCGAAAATCGGTATAAATTTTTTTTTCATTCTTATTATTCATTCCCTTTCTCTTTAATCAATCTCATACAACTCAAAACAATACAATTTCCCATTTGGAAATTTAACCATTCCAAACTCACTATCTTTTGCCATATACTTTCCATAATCTCTAATCACTAAGATTGCTCTTAATTAAACATATTTTCATTGAAACTTTAAAACTCTTATTCTTATTCTAATTTTCCTTTGCCATATAAACAATTACACTAATCTTATTCCTAAACAAACCATACACAATTTGACGAAATTTCGGCAGCACAACGGCTGTATTTTGCAAACCCCAAAATTTGCAAATAAAAAACACACACTTCTAAAATCACATCCAACCATAACAACCTTCATCGGACCTCCTGTTCGGATTTCCATCAAAATCAAACACAAATCTAATACCTAATACACTTCAATAAGTCTCAATTCAAAAATCCATCATCAGAATCAATCTTATTTATATACATCTCAAATCAAAATACATATTCATAACCAAGTCATACTCATACTTCAATGTATCAATCATCATCCATAAACATATTCACTTTCAATACAAAACCATAAACCACTTTTCTAATTTATAAACGCATCCATAATCTATTACATACACTAGAAGCAAAACATCACCAAAACAAAAGTGGCATTTTTAAGCCACGATACAACATCAATCTCAAGATTCGAAATACATAAGAATACATATTTCTCCAAAATACACAACATATGCCTAAAACTCTTATTTTTACAAAATCTAATTTAAACAAAAATACCACCACCACATACCGGACGAACTGACTTTCTTTCATCCGATCTCCTTCTTGATTACCTGGAGATGAGGATGAAAGGGGGGTGAGCTCGACGGCTCAGTGGATAACATATTTATATAAGCAAAATAAGCAAAAACATTTTCTCAAAGCTTTTGCCATTTTCAAATTTCACAGTAGAAAATTTGCAAATTTCTTATTTCTCAAACTTTTCATTCATAAACAATTTCACAAAATTCTCGGTTGAAAACATTTTTCACAAATCATGAACAATTTCAAAAACATGAAATGCATCACATTAGAAACAAATCAAAACACATAACACATCATATTGGTTTGGGTCGGTTCAAAACGGAACATACTGCACATTCCCGCATAGTGGTCCTGTGCAGCCGTGAACAGAACGTACTACACCTTCCCGCATAGCGGTCCGGTGTAGCCGTAAACTTATGGGAGTCCTTACGGAGCTCCAATGCCACTAGCGGGCAGGCGAGAGAAGCCTTTAAAAAGAGACAGTGCACTGACTCAACTTATGGGACCTAACCAAACCCATATAACATATACTTGAAAAAAAACATCGAATTGCCTGAAGGCACATTTTGAAACTTAGTTTTCATATTGTGTCATGCTAGACACATTAACATTTACAATTACACATAATTTCATATAGCAAATTAAATGCAATCACAATTCATCAACAAAGTATGCAAGCTTTTCATAATTAGCAACATCATTCAAAACAAATGAATGTAACAATTGTATTGATTTTTTTATCAATCATCCGAAGCGAATTTTAACCATTTATCAAATCATTCGAAAACAATCCATTTACCAATTGGATCAATTTCTCAATTCAGTACAAAATCAAGGAATTTAAGCATTCAAAATTAATAATTGAAATTTCTAAAATCATTGAACATATAACAAATTTCTAAAGTCATTCCAAAAGCAAGGAATGTAATCAAACGAAAATTAAGATTTTCAAACATTTTCATAAACAATATTTTATAACTAATTCCAAAAGTATTCGAAAATCATAAATTTTTAAACATTTGCATAAACCATATTTTCTAAACAATTTCAAAAGCATTTTCGGGAATCAAAATCTTCCAACATTTACATAAACAATATTTTCTAAACACTTCCAAAAATCTTTGGAAATCATAATTTTTTTTCAAACCTTTACATAAACTATATTTTATAAACAATTTCAAAAGCAATAATTTATTCATTTAAAACACAAAGAATTTCTTAAATATCAAAATCAAAGAATGCAATACTTTTCATAAATTATCAATTCATTCATAAATAAAGAACTTCAAAAATGTTATCAATTTATCAAAATCATTTAAACACAAAATCATTCAAACAATTTTTTTGCAATTTCTTAATTTAATCAAATCATTTAAAACTCAAAGAAGACAACAATTTTTATAATTCGCCAATTCTTTCATAATTAAAGAATTTCGGAAATTCATCAATTTTCGTCAAATTATCCAAAACGATTGGAGTAATTTATCCAATCATTTCTAAAACATCAATTTACAATTACTTTATCTTCTTCTCGATTTTCCAAACATAAACAATAATTCTTTCAAAACATTTCTCATTCTTGATTTTTCAAAAACTCATACAAAGCTTATAATTCAAAATATAAATACATTACCTACCTTAAATCCATGCTAGAACTTTGTCCCAAACTTCAATTCTCCAAAGCCCTTTCTTTTTCCTCCAATTTAAAATTACCTTTTTCTCCTCCATTTTCGGATTTATCAAACTCCAAAGGAAGCCATCTTCTTCTTGCTCCTCTTCCCCCTTGAAAAGCATCGAAAATCCTCTAACATCATGTAGAAAAATCGAAACCTTGAAGCTCTCTCTTCTTCTTCTTTTTCTTTCTCCATCGCATCTCACCCTCTCTTCTCTCTTCTTCGTTTCTTCTTTCTTTTTCTCTAAGTGTTTCGGCTACTCTCCTCTCAAAACCGATAACCCCTCTTCTCTTCATATGCCATGTCATTAAATGGGTGGCTAAAGACCCATTTGCCCCCCATGTTAAGCCTAAAACCTTAAGTCCATTAGTAAACTTCCACATTTGCCCTTCAATTAGCCTTTAAAAACTGTCATCTTGCTTCCCAATTTTGGGTAGGTAAACGAAATAATTTGACAAAACTTTCTTCTCGAAAAATGATTCTCTATGTCTCATCTTTAAAATGACACCAAGAACGCCCAAATCGGTTCAGAAACGAAGGAGTTATAGGCAAAATACCCGTTCAGCTCTTACTAATCTGAGACTGAACATTTACTCAACTTCATTCCAGAAATTGACAATCTTATGGATGAAATTGAATTTCAATCCCTTCACATGATTTGTAGCCCCAAATCTCAATTTTATTTTCTCTCAAGAATCAACTCAATCGGAGCTCCACATCTCCCGAATTTCTCAAAATACTGAACCATGTTTAGAAAATTATCTAACTCATAACCTTTAACCAATCCTCTCACTTTGGTTCAATCAATCTCTTTCCATTTAATCTACTAAAAATCATAATTTCTCATGAAAGAATAGCTAAATGTCTTAGGAATCCAACGCTTCAAAAATTGAATCAATCGGATGTCGGATGAAGGAATTATAAGCAAAAGATTGAAAAAGGGTCGGATTAAAAGCAAAAGAACAGAATCTCAATTATACATATATAATCGAATTTTCCAAAAATCGTAACTCTTGATTCTGAACTCATAATTTGACAAATTTGGTATCAATAAAAAGATCAAAGGAAACTCTACAACTTCCATGAAGGTCAGAAAAATCAATTTGGCCTCTAAGGGAGTCAAAATTCTGTCCACTAATAGCCATGCTAAACAGTAACAGAAACTTCTAAAAATCATAACTCCACATTATATGGTCCAAAAATTGCGTACTTTATATCAATGGAAAGATAAAAACATCTTCTAAAACTTTCATGAAGAACTTAAACACAAATTCAACCTCTAAC
>JANPWU010000007.1:6464788-6476758 GCA_024707465.1 Erythroxylum daphnites
GCAAGTATAAATTTGGTCGCTAATAATTCTACCTTTAGTGACCAATTTTAAATGGTTGTTAATAATGCATTTTTAACAACCAACGTAATAAATTGTCACTGAGCAATTTTGGTAACAAGCCTATATTGACCACCTGTGACCAACCCGATTTTGGTCGCTATAACTTTAACGACCATTTTCTTACTTTTAGCAACCATTAAACAATCTTCCAAACAAATTCCTAATTTTGCCTATAAAACCTTATAAAAGTAGCCAAGGAACTTAACACCTGTATCAGACATAATCACCTTAGGAATACTATAGAATCATAATATCTCTTAAAAACAAATTAGCTATATTAGTTGCATTATGAATTTTACTAGATGTAATAAGATGTGTTATCTTAAGAAATCAATCAACAACAACATAAATAAAGTCTTTACCTCAAATTCACAGAAATATCAACCTAAAGGTCATTAGGAACTAATAAAGGAGTTTATAAATCATATGGCATAATCTTAGACTTAGCTTATTTATATGTATTGTAATTATCACAAATTATCTATACATCACGACACATATAAGGCTAAAATAAATAACCAAGCAACATATCTAATCTTTTTAATTCCGAAAATGACCTATTAATCCTCTCTTGTGGACTTATCAATTCATATAAGCCTAAAAGATAGATGCAAAATTGTTATCATTCTCATATAATTCCTTAACATGCTCAAAGCCTAACAATTTTACATATAATATAGAAATCATGGCATATTTTTGGAAAAATACATCAACCACAATGTTTTTCTTATGTTACTTTTACTTGATTGTATAAGGAACCATCTCAATAAACTTCATCAACTTGGCATGTCATCAATTAACTTCCCTTTCCCTTTCAAATGTTAATAACAAACTATTTAGATCATAAATAATGTTCTCAAGTATTCAAAACCTCACTAATGCATACAAATCATTATTATAAGTTAGATAGTTAATAGAAGCTCTATTGAATTTCTAGCTAAAGTAGGCAGTTGATTGATTTTCTTGCATAAAAGAAGCACCAATACCTAATCTATCACACAATCTCAAAGGTTTTAGAGAAGTTAGGTAAAGCTAATAAAAAGCATTAAAATGAGAATACTAAAGGAGATACAGAGGAAGACTCTAACTGGTGCAATCAATCCTAAGCAATTTGACAACTTACTGGATCAATCACCTAGCACTCTTAAAGAGCATACTGAAGGAGATAGCTAAAAAAATTAAGGGAGTTCTTATGAGAACGTTCAAACAACAACCATTACAAAGCCAAGGTGAGCTGGAGCAAGGTCTGTCAACCAAAGAATTAGGGTGGTCTAGGCATCTATTTAGCAAAAACCCTTAATAAGGTCTAATTGGAAAAAAACCTATGTTGGTTATGCAAGCAAAAAGAGGAGCTCCAGTTCAAATGGATCCATAATGTGTATATAAAGGGGAAAAGATTATGGAGTACAAAACCAAACCAAAACATGTCATGTACATTGAGGCAAGTACTGGGAATTGGGCAATGGATGCATAAAATTTATAAGATTGAATCAATACTGTTTTGGATTGACAATTGGTATAATAGAGGTCCTTTGGTCAAAATTGAGGAAATTTATCATTTACAACTAGTCACGACTCTTACTACAAAAGTGAATATGCTCATAAGCAATAATAAATGTAGATGGCCCTACTATTATAGCAGAGGAGTGGAACAAATCATGGATAACCTACCCCTTATTAAGCATCCAACTAGGAACAAATACATTAGTTTGTCTCCGAGTAAAAGACTAGGTCCATGTCTAAAAATATATTTTTTAGAAAAATGTGTTTCCTAATAAAACCTATCGAACTTGTAAATAGCTTGACTTTTCATGAAAATGTACTTAGGAGTAATTACATAGTTTGAATGACCAAAGAATTATTACTGTGTGTGTACAATTGAAAAGGGTGAGTAACTTGACATTTGAGTTTTGATTAATATGTATGTTTAGTCTAAAGCCCCTAGATGTAGATTTTGCATGTTAATAACCTGGAACAACTTGAATGATTGTATTTCGAGTTAAATTATTTCGTGAAGTTGAAGCCATTGCCTCATTTGTTGCATTATGTGTTGTGTTGTTTGTAGTTTTGTTTGCTTGAGGATAAGCAAACGTTTAAGTGTGGAGATGTTGATAGGTGTGAAATGCATCGTATTTAGGGTGTAGTTTGATACGTGTTTAGCCATTTATTTGATTGTTTAGTATGTGTTTAGGATAGAATTGTCTTTGTGATTTATTTGTGTTTTAAGTGTTTTAATAAGCCAAATAAAAATGATTACATTAGATTAATGAGAGTTAAGCGATCTAATTGACCACTTAATCAATCTTAATTTCATGGAGAGAGATCCCGTGCGAGACCCGATTGTTTATTAGAGAGCTTTAGAACTAATTACAATTGTGAGTAATATGTGAATTGAGAGATTGCAAGTTCTATAATTCGATTAGCGTTTACAATTTAGGGTTTAATGGTTATAACTTGTGAGAGAGTAATCAACCCTACGACTGTGTATAACCGACACCCCGCAAACACATAAATGACTAGATTATCATTAATGATAGGTAAAATTCCCTCTCTCATAACTTAATTAACTCTCTTGACGGATTTCCATTGTAACCTATGTGATTGCTTAGTTTGATTCTGTTTTGTTGAAACTTTTTTCTTTACAATTCTTGAATCAAATTCTCATATTTACTTTCCATGTTCACTTGTGCAGTTTTTATTTCTTTTTATTCGTTTCTTTGAGCCTTAGACAACTTAGGATTAGACTAGTACTCTTCTCGTGAGGTCGATACCCTTTAATACTACAAAGTACGACCCGTGTACTTGCAGATTATTGAGAGTTTTATAAATTGTAAAACTTGCTCGACACTAGCTTTGCCTGACTCTTAAATCAACTATCTATGTTAATTCTATTATCTGTTTCAAGGATTAAAGAAGCTACTATGCAAAGACAATGCAACATGCTTGCTTAATTAATTAACCAAGCCATTAAAACAACCTCTTTGTCTCCCTCATTTCGTAATAGCTTTGGAATTTTTTTCTTGTCTATTTTAACGTGGAATTTCCTATATTTTGACAATTACGTACATCAAATATGAAGAAACTTTGTTGGGAAAAGGAGAAGAGGCCAAAGCAAATAAAATGTTAAGACCTCAAAGTCTTTAATTTATTGAACCACTTGTGTTGGTGTGCATATTTTCTAAGGAATAACTTCGAGATATGTACTAGTATTTTCTTGGTAATTTTATTATTTTCATAATCCAATGTTTGTGATGTTGTTTTCATATAAATTTTGTAAAATATTTATCATAATCAACATTAGCTTATCTCTTATGTGACCCTTTCCTATAAAGATTATCTCGTGAAGAGGGATTTTCATCATTTCATCGTAAATTTTAGAAATGAAATAAGGTCTCAGTGAATACCTGGCTCTTGAATGCTGTAACACAAGTTTAAAGACTTAAGGCTAGAAGTTCTAATATGTATACTAGTATATTTCACATAATTAATGTGCACTAAATCATTTCTTTCTTGTAAGTTTTGTTTTCCTTATTTTATAAGTCAATTTTGTAATAACAAAGTAATTTACCTCGGATTAGTTTGTAAGCAATGACTTATCAAAGTTGTTAGTATACAACATTAACAACAACACTCATTAGAAATTCCGTTAAGGTGAAGGGTCTGGGCAAATCTAGTAGTACGCAGCTTTTTCCCTAACAAAGTTGTTAGTATATATCATAAATATATTATTCAAGTTTAAATTTGTAAATAAACATTTGGGTTGATCAAATTGCCCCTAACCTATTTACGAAGAATGGTTAGAAAACAAATGTACCCCTTCATATATCAATAGTTCAAATTATAGAAATTATATGGATTCAGAAATTTTTTAATTGAGTTAATTTCAAAATAATTTTTAATTGTTAAGGTTTCTTAGTCATGTTATAAAGGCATGTTAATATTTCCATTTTATCTTTAACATGTCAGCAAAGCAACTCTTTCAAGTGCAATATAATAAAGATACCGAAGCATGCAGATAATAATAGCAGCATGCACCTATAAATCTCCCTCCCTTGCCTCCCTCTTTCTCTCTTTATGGCATGCGTTGGGTCGCTGACGACTACATTACAGGGAACAAACACTACAACACACCACAAGTCCACAACCCTTCAAAGTTGTAACATACAGTAAATTAATGATTCCATTATCGCACTCCCTCGCTTCCTCTCCTCTTTAAATAGCATCATAATCTTCCCCTGTTTTTTTGCAAAACATCCACTTCTACATTTTCCTGTATCCGTTCTCTGTTTTTGTCAGTTTCTCATCTGAAAATGTACCAAACAGAGTCTACTTGGGGGTCTTATACGCGACGAAGAGCCTTTGGTGGAGACCTATTGGAGTGCATAGAGAGGCTGGCCTCTGAAAATGCTGTGGTGATCTTTAGCTTAAGCACATGCTGCATGTGTCATGCCATTAAGAGGTTGTTTTGTGGAATGGGCGTTAACCCAACAGTTTACGAGCTAGACGAAGATCCGAGAGGGAAGGAGATTGAGAATGAACTGATGAGGCTTCTGGGTAGCTCCACTTCTGTTCCAGTGGTGTTCATTGGTGGAAAACTTGTTGGTGCCATGGACAGAGTCATGGCTTCTCATATTAATGGAACTCTTGTGCCTCTTCTCAAGGAGGCTGGTGCTCTCTGGCTTTGACCACTATCATTCTCTCGTCATCAGTCATCTAAAGTAAGGGCAAAGAATGTTACTTTTTCACACAACAATAGGAGGCAGAAGGAGTTCTGGTACTAAGTCGCCTCCATTTTTGGTTACAGGGATGACTTAAGTGAGCCTTTATTTTCTTTTATTGTTTTTCCTGGATAGATAGACCTTGATTGTTTTATACACGCGTGTCTCTTAGTTTGCTTTGGGTTTCACTATTCTCTGGGCATGAGAGAATAGAAACCGAACATAAAATATTAAAATTGAACGAATGAAAAGATATTCTTATGTTTTCCTCCTCTCTACTGTCCAGCTTGTGCCTCCAAATCCAAATTATGCTAGACCTTTGAAATGTGATTCCTTACAAACCTGATGAGCCTCGAGTGGAAAACAGATGTAGATGGAGAGAAGGTCCAAGAACCACCTCGTTGCATTTCTATTGGAAAGAAAACTGTTACCTTTTAAATAAGATTGATGATACTGGTCTCTCTCTCTCTCCCGCTTATGATCACCTTTTGCTTCACATCAACTATTGCCCAGTTTTTTGCATGGAAATTCGCCGGATTGAATCAGTTCTTGATTTGTTAGTTGAGAACGGCGGTGGGAAGGTCATAACCCTGCTGCTTACTCCCAATCCCCGAAATCACGTTCTTGTCTAATCCAGGTTGGATGAAAGAGTTCCCAAGATCGCGGTATCAATTGTACCTTGGTCAAATCTTTTCAACATATAGACCGCATTTTCTATTTTGAAGGACATAACCCTGCTGCTTACTTTTGTTGGTATGGTTTAATTTTGAAGGACATAACCCTGCTGCAAATTAAACCATACCAACAAAAGTAAGGCTCTTCTTGTACCAAATACTAATTATGTTATGAAATTTCTCTGTAAGAGGTAAGGACTCCACATAAGACAATTAAACCATACCAACAAAAGTAAGCAGTCTTCAAATTAAACCATACCAACAAAAGTAAGGCTCTTGTTGCACCGAATACTAATTATGTTATGAAATTTCTCTCTAAGAGGTAAGGACTCCTCATAAGACAACCTCTTATATGAAATATGAACTCAAACATAGGTAAATGGAAGTTGTTTCTATTGCCATCATGTCAAACAGGTAATCTATGGAGAATAAGCTACAACAGATAGAGATATAGCGAAGCAACTTTTATCCTTATCCATTTCTAGTCCAGATAACTCCTTAAAGCACCTAAGGATTTCGATAAATGCTAAATAGATTATATTTTTAATCCCATGTGTAATATGTTTTGATTGTTTATTTGAGAGTTTATTAATATTTTTTTAATCTATCATGTCATTAGATCTTATTTGCCTTCGTAGATAAAAACGAGAAGCATTAAGCAAATTCAAGATAGAAATGAAAAATTTGAAGCTATTTTGAAGGGACGTAGTTTCAGCCACTCTTTCAACCACTCGATTCATTAAAGGAGAAGGGCAAAATAAAGTTGAAAAAAGATGACGTTCTAAGCAAGGGATGGCATTTTAAAGAAATTTTAATTTTTTAAAAAAATTTATTTAAAACTCTTATAAAATTTTGAAGTATAATTTTGGTTATTAGTAATAAAATGTTCAAACTATCAATTTTTTTCAATTTTAACCTGATGTTAGTCTCTTTGTTATGTTCGCTTACGTGACACTGCCATATGTCAATGGACCCTCATTAATCAGACACATCTGTGTAATTAGAAGAAGTCAGTCTAATTAGTGAAACAACATTGTTTCAAGATAAAACTAAGACGAAGTCATTTCAAGAAAACTAAGACAATCATACCCCATCGTCATCCTCAGTTTGTAACCTAAATCCCTAACTTTTATTTCAGCACTCAAATACTTTCTTCCAAATTACCACAGTTGATAGACTTAATAGATCTTTCAATCACTTATTTAGTTATCACACTGTCTTAACTGCTTCCTCAATATAATTCAGATTTTCACTTCGCAAGCCGACTACATCTTTGTCGGATTATATCATTATTTCTTAGCATATTTACATATCACATATTATCTTCAATTTCCCAATTGACTTCTTTTTTCGAATGGCTTTCTCTTTTCATTCGATTTTCTTTAATTTCAGATTGACTTATTCTGATGTCTGTTCATTCATACTAGTTTCTCCACACATTTTAATTTATTTGCAATCATAACTTCTTGTGTTAATAACACATTCATCAGATATAGTTGATATCTCCCGAACATATTTACATAGAATATAATGTGGACCTAAATCCTCCTCACCTTAGCAATAATGTCTCCTCAAAGTCAGTAATCCCATCATATAGTTGAATACTTCACATCAAACAAAATGCATATACTCTCAATAACATATTTTACCTCTTATGCCTGAGTCTCCGCTAGGGATATAACTCCAATATTTACTTTTGATTCATTACATATTCATTTCTGATTTGTTTATTCATTAATCACTCTTAAACTGAATCGTCTTAACCTAATTTAGGGAAAATCTTCTTTGAAAGAAAATTTCTTGGTACTATCCTCGGTACTGCTCATGAAATCCTTATCAATCAACTATTTTCCATGATTACTTATCCGTCATTCTTAGCACCTTAAGAAGATCAATTTCAACTTTTCATAATATCTCAATAATATCAATTTATGCCATAACTTATATGATCAAAATATCCTTTATAATAAGGCTCAGTAAGGCATTAAGTAAATGCATTTATTCTAATACCTTGGTATATACCATCAAAATCATTACATCTTAACTAGAGATGTTTTTATGCCTATTAATCAATAAATATCATTTGCTAATGATATTTGAATTCCAATTGATTTCAGACAACATTTCTCCCTTCGTTCTTGCCTACAATCGAGATATCCCAACACGATCATGACCGAAACCTATTTTTGTCAAGCTACTATTGTGCCCTACACTTTTCCTTCTCATTATCAAACATACTAACACAACTTTCACTTCAATTTTTCATAATTTACCTCTTTCGAAGCTACCTCATTTCATAACGAGTCAACTACCATATTGAGTGCATCAATTCTTCTCATTTGATTCTTCATCTTTTTCTTTATCTCATTCATACACAAAATCCTCTCCTATATGCATTTCTAATTTTCTCCATACTACACATACACATCATTCATCTCTTATAAAGTCATTTATGACTATTTCATTCCCCTTTTACTCTTTCCTCATTTCTATCTCAATTTCCTATTGTCATTTATTCATCTTCCACAAGTTCCTTTTTAATCAATTCAGAATTATAAATGTATACAATCATCATGCAATTCTGATCTCAATTCCACTAATATATGCTTATGGGGGATTATAACTCGTCACATTTTTCAAACAAGCATTTCAAGTCCAAGTTTAACCTCTCAAGATCACTTTCAACTTGGCTTGTACTCTTTAACCTCATCATTTCTTCTTATCCTTATTTTTCCTCAAACAATCCATGACAGTGTATTCACATTTATATCACATTTTGAGGATATATCATCACAGTACAATATGGATATCATGTTCAATGATACAACCACATATATAAATGTAGTGAACCTTTATCTATCATATAAAACCAGATACTATTTCTCATGTCTAAATGTCCATAAACCTTCATTTCCTCACATTCTGACAAATCATCATTCTTCTTAGTGCTTCTCACAGCTCAAACTCTTAAGGAATGCTCATGTATGTGTCTTATGTAAATGTGACTCAGATTAGGGATCAGTTACTACTGTCTACCATGACATGACAAAAATGCATGTAACTTAACACATATTTCAGAAAACGCCCATATAAGATAGTAATTTTGGGCTCTGATACCACACATTGTAACAACCCACTCTCACAAGACACGAACCCGACAACTAGAGTGATATTTGGGTTCGAGCACCATGAGGGTGGCATGCTAGCACACTCAATCATTAGTTTCTCATTACAAAAATTCTTTTTTTTTTCTATTCATTATAAAACAATGCACACTTTTTACAGAAATCAACACTTTCAAGTCGGCCGATTTTATTCGTAAACATTTTCAAACACAAAGTTACAATATTAGCATATACAGAAATCAGAAATCAAAATCAGGCCTAATCTTTTCTTTCATAACATAAAAATCACATCTGTTAACACTACACTCCAATTCATTCTCATTTACAACCCTTTCCAATATGGAAAGTTGTTACATGTAGAAATATATTCAAATACTCATTATACAAAAATTGCAGAAAACATAAATAAGAAAGTATAAATGCAGATGCCAACTGATCCTGACTTCTACCTTTTACTTAAATGCAGTGGCTATACTCTCGTTTGTCCAACGAAGTAACTCTTCTGAGCCTAAAAAATAGTTGCAATTTTTTGTGAGTTTTGCGAACTCAGTGAGTGACCATCATCGATGGCTCACCCAGTCACATAATATTTAATTCACATCATTTCACATTTCACATTCAATAAACTTAAATCAATCATATTATGCATATGCAGTGCACACCCACTTTCTATTTGTTACTTTGTTGTGACCGATTGCCTAAAATGTCCTATATGTATTTTGGATACCGGACTCATTGCTAACTATCCCTTATCCGATGGGGATACAGGGCTTATTTTACATAGTGAGCCTTAGGCTCTTAATCACTTTCTGAGCTTGAGGCTCTTTTTCATACTTTGAGCTTTAAGCTCTTTTTCAGTAGCTACTCAGGTCATAACTGTCATTATGTTTCATGCATTCATGAAATGGAATGCCTCATATATATTAATTCAATTGAAAGTGCTCAATATCACACAATCATATTCACTGTCACATTCTCATTCACATTGTCATCAAACCTTAGTCTGGCATTCAACATTTAAGTTGAGAAAACACTTATTCCGTCTAATTCACATTCAATGAGCACTTTAATATTTTATTCATACCTCACAATCATCGGACCTTCTGTCCGGAAATCAAGACAATTGATCACATTCATATAAGCATTTAGTAGTCAATCAATACAAAAATTCAAACAAAATAAACAATGAAATGAGACCATCTAGGTCTACTAACAGTACGCTCTAGATTAGCATTAGCTTCCGTGATCATGTAATACGCACATTGCACACACATTAATAATTACACAATCTCATCAACGTTCGGTTTTACACATATGCATATGTGTAATGTATAATGCATGCTCAATGACAATCCCAGGTTTTTTTTTTCCATTATCCCCTTACTCTTAGGTAGGGTTTTCTTGGTTCCCTAAAACAAACCAAGTCTCATTCAATAGTCATCCAATTGAAAATCTCACAATGCAAAATCACTAAAATTGATTCTAGAATACTTAAACTCAGGCATTTTCTAAACTCCATGAACAAAAATCCTTCTAAAAATCCAAAAGATTCAAAATGATCTTACCTTAGTTATTCACCAAATAAAGAGATCTTTGGCTAGGGAAGCTCTTCTCTTCCTCTACCTTTTTTCCTTCTTGAACAGGTCCAAAATCTCTCTTGAAGACTAAGAAAAATTAAACCCTAGCTCAACTCTCTTCTTTTCTCTCAAACTATCAAACTCTCATTTTCATTCTTTTTCATTTTCGTTATTCTCCTCTTCTACCCCTCAATTCATCTTTTTCTTTTTCATTTAAAAGCAAGACAACACTTCTTCTTCCAATTATGCCCTTAATGATTGAGAAATGTCTAATTTGCCTTTCCATTAAAAAAGCCTTATGTCTTTTATACTTAAGTGTCTTGTCACAAATTTTCTCCAAAAAACAAAAAAAAGTTTTGTCAAAAATACCCTTGAATATTCTGATAAGGAAGATGACATAATTTGATAATACTTTTATTCTAGAAAAATGTTCCACATTGTCTTAAGTTTCTAATGACACCAAAATCATTCAATTTGGTTTAATAATCCGAAAGTTAGGGCCCGAACATTTTCAGGCTATTGTTAGACTAAAACATCTTTCTAATTACACTAACCTGAAATCCTAGATGCACATAAATCAAATTAATTTCATATAGACAAACGAAAATTTAATATGAATCACATCCAATGAAATAATTTGATTGTTCAATGTTTTTAGAAGATAATGTGATTATTAAGAGAAATTTTTTTTCATGAGAATATATCGTATGAAATTGGATATTCTTAATAACGGAGTAACTTTTTATATGTGAGCAAGTATAGAATGTTAAAATGGTTTATAAATATATGAAAAACCTCTCCTTATAAGGTGCCTTTTAGGGTAAAGTTAGACCCAAATTTATTATGGTATTAAAATCTAAACTTGTCTAAATAGTTTGGGGCAATGTCGGACCGGTTATAGCCCATTAATTACCTAATATGCCTATCAAATGCCCAACCTTACTTTGGGCTGAAGGAGTGTCAGGAATTTTACAATGAGCAAATGAAGAATGTTCAATTGGATTATAAATATATAACAAACCTCTCCTTATAAGGTCCTTTTTAAGGTAGAATTAGACCCAAATTTATTTGTTATAATAGTACTGACTGCACCTATATAGGTGTCAAAAATGATAATTGAGACAACAATAGTAGACTTATTTAGATTTTTGTGAAATACTCTGGTGAAAACCACACTTTTAACTAATATTTAATTAATCATTTTTAAGACTACGTCAATATTTAGTTGGCAATTTAAATTGATGACCCATATGTTCAAAAGGGGCAAAAACTTCATTTTTTAGGCTTTAGGATGTTATCGGTACTATTTTGATATTAGCGATTGTTAGTAGAGAATCCTTTGCCCTTTGCTAGTGTATTATTTTTTCTTTACCATGTACAGTAGGAGAAGAAACATCAAACAGTCCATAGGCTATTTCAATGTCGTATTAACTCCGGAATTAGCTTCAGAAGAAAAGAAAGCTCCTTCTCGGAAAAACTGGGCTTTGCTTTCAACTCCATCTGCCCATTCTCTTCCTCATCACTTGCTTTCGGTGGCTTTAACATATCCGACACCGCCTCCGTAATCTCTTCAACAAAATCAACTATTACTCCATCTATACCCATCAAATGTTGCATGTGTACTGCTTCTGGCACGTTACTTCACAAGAGCATATAAAAAGTCAGTACTCTTCTAAAGATAAATTGAAACTTTGAAGAAAGGAACTGATAGTCTAGCGAGCTCTATTGTTTGTTCTTCACGCTTACTTTAGTTCTCCATAAGTTACAAGGGCAAGCTTGGCTTCTTTGATACTGTTGACTGCGCCAGGATTTGTGA
>JANPWU010000007.1:6522589-6540566 GCA_024707465.1 Erythroxylum daphnites
GGGACTATTTTATAAATTTTAAAAATATCCCGAAACGGTACCGGTACCGACCGATACCGGTACAGTTCCGTTCCAGAGCTCAATCCGGTACCGAGTCCGGTACGGTATTCATAACATTGCTCAGGACACGCCTCTATCTTAGACTGTATCTATAAGTAGAGTTTTGACACAATCATCCTCAACCTTGTATCTTATAATGAAAACACGAGACCATATCTTCAAATAGCCAACATCGCATTGAACCTTTCACCTTCGAGCGTTAGAACCATTTTATATCGTCATTGTCCAATTAGTATAACAAACATTGGGAAACGTAATCAACAGCAATGAAATGAACAAAGTATGGTTAAAACTATGGGACTCTCATATGAACGAACATATAAAACCAACCTATTAATTAAAAACACATTTTTAAGTAATATAAAGAACCAATTAGTCAAATAGTATCTCAATGCTTGGTTTGACTATGATTCTCAAATTTGATCCTCAATTTCAAGATGTTTTGTGATTCGGGGAATTTTAAAATTGCTTTTATTAATTTTATATCAGAATTGGACTCATAATGCCCCGTGGAGTTGGTCAATTTTCCAATTGTTACGGAACCCAATTAGTCAAATTGCTAAAAAATGTTGAATTTGCTTGCTAGCTTATACCAATTAATTAAATATGTCGGTCCAAAATATCTCTAGCATTTTAAAAAATGGTGGTCAGACCAAAAGAGGGGGAAAACATGATGGAGCCTACCAGAGGATGACGTTACTAATCAAAAGTGTGGATCCCTATTAAAATTATTTACGAGTAAGGCAATATTTCAATTTCATATTGTGATACGAATTTGAAAGGCCATCTCATGGTTTCGTGTATTGAACAATACTTGGTTTCGTGTATTGAAAGGTCATCTCATGATTAATTCAAAATATATTAAATTTAAAGTTAAAATTTATCATATTTATAAAAAAATTAAATATTTGACCTAATCAGTCGATACACCAACAACATCATTATTATCATTATCATACGCCGAAGTCTTGGACTGAAGCAGAGTCGGTATAAATCTCACTAAAGTGTGAGATACGAGGAAATCTAGTAATATCTAACTTTATCCTTAACTAATAAAAGACTATTTCTAAATTAGTTGACTATACTAGATTCAATCACTAAACTTAGGTATATATTTAATTTATAGATATAATTAGTTTTTAAAAATAAGTACTTGACTTGAGTGCCCCCATTTGAAGAAAATAGTTTCTGAAGACGCAACACTTCAATTATGTGGTCAAAGTAAAAAGATAGTTAGTGGAAAGTGTTTGTAGCTCCTAGATCGTTCTTTCCTAGTCAGCTAGTTCTGACTTTGACCATTTACCAACTTCCAACTGTACAGCCGATGTGGCACACAGTTATCTGCCACGTCAGGCTGTTGAATCTACTTTAATTTACCAAGTTACCATGAACGTCACACGTGTCAGACGGTAAGGGACTGAAGTTTCACTTTCGCACGTAGGAAACAATTCTCTCACAGCCCAGCGACACAAACAAAACTTCAGGCTTTGCCTTGCGCTTTTAAACTTCCTTCTCTGCTTCATCTCCAACTTTTTCCTCCTCTTTTCTTTTTGATCTGCGACGTCGTTTTTAGATTCCACAATTTTCTTCTTCTTCTTTGTCGTCGTCGTTGAAATTAGTCGTAACTGCTTTCTATTTCTGATTCAAAAATTTCACACTTCAACCAAAGAAATTTTTGTTTGTTTGTTATCCGTAGGCTTCGGATTCGACAAACACAAATACCTTTCCTCTGATTTTCCAATCTCTGCTGTGGTTGTTAAATTTGCTGAGATTCGAAGAAGTTGGATTTGGTTAGGGTTAGTGAGAGAGATGAAGTCACCGCTGGCTAAGCTTAGAGGATTTAAGCTTCATAAGAATGATGGTAAGGACAAAAGAGACATTTTCCCTTCTGCTATGTTGGATGAGCTCGCTCAAGCTTCTCAGGTTATCTTCTCTTCTCTCTCTCTCTCTATATGTGCCTGTGTATAATGTGTATACACTATATTCTGATAGTGAGTTAATTGGTTTGTAATTATTAACTTCTTTCAAAAATCTCTCATCTTCTTTATATTGACAATTCTTTTAAAATTCAAGTGATTGCCGGTTTCAATTCGTCTTTTCGTTTTTTGATTACTATTTTGAGTTATTTCTGATCTTAATTTAGCAAGTGAACGAACGAGCTGATTTTGATTTCTATGATGAGGTGTAGACTGGTGGTCTCTGTTTGATTAACCATCTCGGAAGCTACAACCATTTCAAATTGACGTCACTTCTGCTTCTTGGTGTACTAGATTTAATTTTGCCAAAAAAAAAGACAAAACTGTTTTTAGCTTAAATCTTGCTTGAGATCCCAATTTGTTAACGGAACAAATGATATATTCCACTAAGATAATGTTATATGTAATGTAATTATGATTAAATTGCATCATACATTCTATTGCTTTGCATCATTGCGTTTAACAACAAATCCTCAATATCCTACCAAACTTCACTTAAGTGCATCATTGAACCCATTCCTTTGCAGCTTATCTGGAATGTAGTTAAGGATCATTATTAAATGTTTTTCCTGTCCCCTGTTTTTTCCACAGGACATGCAAGAAATGAGAAATTGCTATGATAGCTTGCTTTATGCGGCAGCAGCAACAGCAAACAGTGCATATGGTACTGGTCTACTTACCTTTTGTATTCTAGTATGATGCTGCCTTATGCTGGTTGACATCATTCTTAATTTATAGTTTGCAACCTTGATTTATTTCAAGAGGCTGGACTTTCTCTATTCATGGGTTGACAAATTATTGATTTGATAAAAGCATCACTGGTTCATTTGCCAAAACTCTAAACCTTTTGCAAATAAAATAGACTAAGATTAATAAGACAAATAAAATAACTAGTACACTGTGCATTTGAACTGTAGTCATGTGAATACTGGAGTTCGATCCCTATGTCAATTCCCAGTGCCAATCGTCTCAGCAAATTTAGTTTTGGGTTGGAAAATTTTCCCTTTCTTATTCTTTTTGTTGGCCTTAAACTATTTTCCTTGGCACTCCTTCAGTATGGTGTTTCTGTTAATTTCCTCTAGGATTACATACGTACACCTGCATGAGTCTACCGAGGCTAAAAGTCACACGTGTCCTATTATTTCAGTGGCCACTAGTTTTGTTTGTCATAATATTAGCCCTAGTTCTTAAAAAGAAAACTAAAATTGAAGTAATATTATTGGTGTTCCCTGCCTGTCCTACATCATTGGTGTACTTGTACATGAAAAATGTTATATTTGTTTATGAAAATACTTTATCATTGCATTTACGCATTCTAAAGCTTGGAAAATTGTCATGAACTTTAGTTTGATAGCATTGTCCTTTCAGAATTCTCAGAATCACTACGGGAAATGGGTTCATGTCTCTTGGAGAAAACTGCATTACATGATGATGAAGAAACTGGTAAGCAAATTGGCAATCAGAAGTAGTATCTTGTCCTAGCAATATGCTTGATGTATAACCGGGTGTTTATACTCTAAGAATTACACTGGAAGTTAACAGACTTGTCTTCATTGAAGTTGCATTCATTTCACTTTTTCCATAGAACATAGGCTTCTATATAATTACTCCTCCAACACAACATAGGCCAACCACTGAATTCAGTGTAGGATGAGGAGGAATGCCCATAAGCAGTAGAGTTAATTGTTAGATTCAGACAGAATTTTCAGAACCTGAGATTGTGGGCATCCATTTTTTCTTTGCCTTTAGCAAGTTACTTTTCATCATTTTTATTTTTTTTATGACCACCTTCCAGCACTTACAATTATTTGCTTCTTACCAATGTTAATCCCTTTGCTCTTGCTTTCCCTCTTTGTTTTTATTGCACTAGACTTCATTTTCTCAGTTTATGATGTTAACTTTTTGACAATGATTGAAAAAATCTCAACATTGTAGTGTTAGGAAGTAAAGCTAGTATTACTTTGACACGTGATTAAGGTGCTTTTTTAGTTTAGAATATGATATATAATTTCTATTTGGTATACTTGTATGATCACGTTTCCAGTTCTTCCTGACCTAGATGTCACTTCACTTAGTAAGGGAGTAGAGAGACAAATATGAACTTTCAAAATGAAACTTCACTTCAGCTTGTATGTTCACTTTCAGAGTGTGATTCAACTAAAAATCCCATCATTTTTGTTTGCAATTCTGTGTATGCCTTAAAATCTAATGGATCGTTGCCTCAAAATTTTGTCTATGTAGAGAGCTTTGGGTACATATATTTAGAGCATTGATAATTTTTGTAGTCTTACAATGCAAGAATATGTAAAGGTCATGTTCACCTTGACTTCTTCCAGAACCACCAAAAAAGTTGAGAGAAGAAAAAAAAAAGGAAAAGAAAGAGAGATCTGAACTGTTAAGGTCATGTTTACGCAACCATGGCTAATGATATTACCATGCTTTAATATACTCTGATGCTATAAATATCTGCAGGAAAAATTTTGTTGTTACTGGGGAAGGTGCAGTTTGAACTTCAAAAACTTGTTGATAGCTATGTAAGTACCTGTTGATCTGATTTTCTTTTGTGGCTAACAATGCAATATCATTAAGTCTAATGCCTCTGAATAATCTTTTCTTTTTGGCATTTAAGCGGTCTCATATATTCCTCACAATCACAAATCCTTCTGAATCACTTCTCAATGAACTCAGGACGGTAGAGGTTTGTTTTTCTGCCTCGCTATTGTTGCTATCTTGGGAAAAAGTCCTTTTGTTATAGTGGCAATTCAATAGATAGCTGTCTCGCACACTTCAAATGTTCTTTATGTTCTTGTTTATAATGTCATAGTGCACTAATATGGTTGTAACTTTAAGCTTGATATCTTTGATGGAGAGAAAGATTTATGACAGCTAAGTTTCAACAAATTAGACCTAGAATAGGATTGATGCAGTGAAAAGGTCAAATATCTCTATGTCTGTATCATGATTAGGGTTTAAACAAAAACCTAATGGATCAAATTTCAGAAATAAAGGGCTGCTGTCTTGCTGAAGAGAGTCCTATTTATGTTAGTTTTTTCTAGCAGAAACCTTCTTAAAATAGGAAACACAAAATCGAAGCTTCTAACTAGAAAATCCTATCCATTATCTTCCTTAGGGCGTAATAGGAAAAAGAAAAACCTAAGAAAAGCTAAATAAGAAAAGTTTTATAAAACTACTAAATCTATGTGATGCTTTTTTTTATCAATATCGCTCTATTTTGTCTTCAGCATTTCTATTTGTTACTGTTTACATGTGCATGTCATGTTGTAGAATCTGTGCTTATTTCTACTTTTGGGTCAATGTCTCATCTGCTGTATTTCTGGGTATAAGAATTCATCACTGAAATTCCGTTGAAATGATACACTTTTGTCAGGACCTTGCTTTATCATGCTTCTTTTTATTGTTACGTGTTAAGGAATGGAAAATGAGCTTACCTTGATTGGTTTTCAATAGTGCAACCCTGCACACATACATAAATTGCCATATTTGGAGGTCCTTTCTTGCTCTCAGTAACTTGGTCCTTCACTTTGGAACTTACATCTTAGTTTTTTGTTTCCTGTGGTGTAAGCCGCTCTTTTTAATTATTGATAATGGATTCAAGTTACTCCATGGATCTGGTTTTACTCATTGACAATTTGCTTTCTGCTGCAGGATATGAAACGACAGTGTGATGAAAAGAGGTACTCAGTCTTCTGTTACTTTTCTTTTATTTGTTGGTAGTAAATTTCTTCTAATTAATCAAATGTTTCTCAGAAGCATTTATGAGTACATGCTGGCACAACCAAAGGAAAAAGGAACGTCAAAAAGTGGGAAAGGTGAATCTTTCACACCAAAACAGTTGCAAGCTGCTCACAATGAGTTTGATGATGAGGCAGCCTTGTGCATTTTCCGATTGAAATCGCTGAAGCAAGGACAGTCGAGAAGTCTTCTGACACAGGCTGCACGACACCATGCTGCTCAGGTTTCCTTTATAGTCACCAAACAGTTCAACTGATTTGAAAAATAATTCCTTCACATAGTTCGATGGATATATGCTTTTCTTCTTACCTTTATTGCTTTAAATGTAGTTGAATTTCTTTCGGAGGGGACTGAAGTCACTTGAGGCAGTAGAACCTCATGTAAGACTAGTCACAGAACAGCAGCATATTGATTACCAGTTCAGTGGACTTGAAGACGACAGTAGAGATGATGGTGAAGACGACAGTGGAAACAGGGATAATGTAGATGAAAGCAGGGAATTGAGTTTTGATTACAGACAAACTAAGCTGGGTCATGATGCTATTTCCACATCAATAAATTCAATGGAGGTGAGGATGTAATTCTTTAAGATATTTTCTAGCTTTAGAGGTACTAACTACTTTATTTAACATCTTCTATTTCTTGTTCTGAACTTACATGGAGTATAATTCAATGTCATAACTTGGCCATTCATTATGTTTTCATAAATTTCCTATTAACATTGATCATCTTTATCAAAACAAATGATATATGCCTTTACTTGCATCAAGCTCTTATTTTGGCATGCAGGATATATGTTTCATGATTGGTGTAAAGTGAGCTTTAAATTCTAATGGCTTTCTTGTTTCAAAATGTGGAAAGATTTATGTAAATGTAACTTTCTTTGTCTAGTATAATAATTTGCTTGATTTGAGTAATTTTAATTGTTTCACGTTACATATAATTAGATGTACAACAATTCTACGCTTATGTAAGGTTGTTCTCTCATGTCTACTTGATAATTGATGCACATATATTATCAAAGTAAATGAAATATATTAGTTTGTGATTTGCTTTCCTTCAATATATCAGTTCTGAATCACATTGAGAGTGGTTTCAGAACCTATGGGACATGGTTTAACCTTCAGCATAGTTGGGTGGTTGGTTTGCAGAATATGTAATTCATTGGACGTGCATAAGCTTTCGCATAAAAAAGTCAATGCCAAGACCAAATTTTCTTATTATTGAACTTCCATTTGATAGCAGTTATATGCATTATTTATTTTTTTTCCCATTTATAATAATAATCTATACCAAAAATACAAAAGAAATCACAATTACACTTCTGTAAATGATGATGTTTGAGAATTAATTAGCAACATCTAGATGCTGTAGATCAACATATGCTATTTCTAGTCTTGTCGCAGATAAAGAGTATTGAGATAGGTCATTGTGAAAAATGGTGGACAGCATTATAATAAAGTAGCATTATTTTAAGCATATGGACGTTTCTCTCAAGGAAGGTTGAATGGGCTGTGAAACCTTTGGGAAAGTGACATGCTTTTTGTTCTTTACCTTTTTGTGTTGTATATGCCTCATAAGAAGGAATGAAGTCTTCCGCAGGTGCTATAAGGTATTTAAAGGAGAGTTTTGAAAAGCAGAATAATTCTATTTTGTTTTTACTTGAATAGTTTACAAGAATATATACAGGAAATATTCCTAAAATGTATCCTAGAAATTAGTAAAATACAGAATCATACAGCTAATTATAGGATATACGTAAATATACAGCTAACTAATAATGCATGCTACTGACACTTCACCTCAAGTTGGTGAATGAATATCTTTCATTTCCAACGTGCTAATAAAGTCTTCAAAGGTTGTCTTGGATAGTCCTTTTGTCAAAATATTAACTATTTGCTCCTTTGATGAGATGAAGGGCATGCACATTAGGCCACTATCCAATTTCTCTTTTATAAAATGTCTGTCAACTTCCACATGTTTAGTTTTATCACGCTGAACAGGATTGTGTGCGATATTGATTGCAGACTTATTATCACATTGTAATTTTATTGAACCGAGTCATCAAGAACTATTAACTAAAGCAACTCATAGATCCCTAAAGCCATGGATCTGAATTATGATTCTGCACTTGATCTTGCCACGACATTCTGTGTTTTGCTCTTCCATGAAACCAGATTTCTTCCCATGAAACCAGATTTCTTCCCATGAAACACAATATCTTGAAGTTGATCTTCTGTCCACTAGGGAACTTGCATAATCTGCCTCTGTGTAGGCTTCCAGCTTAATCCTTTCTCCTCTTTTAAATAAAATTCCTCTTCCTGGACTACCTTTTAGATACTGCATAATTTTGTGTACAACTTTGAAGTTTACTTCTTTGGCGTTATACAACTTGGCTAACTACACTTACTACAAAGGCAATGTCTGGTCTTGTATGTGTTAAGTATATTGCTTTTCCAACTAATCTTTGATGAGCTTCTTTATCTACTGCTTGATCATGTGGTGCATCACTCAATCCGTGATTGAACTCAATTGGAGTAGATTTTCTGTTTCTTTCAACAAATCCAGCACATATTTTTGTTGTGAGATGAATATACCTTGCCTTGAATGTGCAACCTCAATTCTTAGAAAATATTTCAACTTTCGCAGCTCTTTGATATCAAATTCTTGGAATAAGTTTTCCTAACACTAGCATTTCTTCATCATTTCCGGTGATTATGGTGCCATCCACATACACCAATAATACTGTTACTTCCCCAGTTATTGAATGTTTGATAAACAGAGTCTCCATGACTTTGCTTATACCCAAATCCTGTCATAGCCTTCATGAATCTCCGAGACCATGCTCTTGGTGACTGTTTTAGTCCATAAAGAGCCTTTTTTAATTTGCACACCAATCCCTTTTGAGATTTAAATCTGGGTGGAACTTCCATGTATATTTCTTCTTCTAGTTCTTCATGGAGGAGGCATTTTAAACATTATATTGCTGTAAATTTGAGCCATAGTTGGCAGCTAGTGACAATAAAATCCTAGCAGCATTCATCTTTGCTACTGGTGCAAATGTTTCTAGATAATTTATGTCATAGGTTTTGGTATAACCTTTGGCAACCAACCTAGCCTTGTAACCTTCAACTGTCCCATCAGATCTACTTGACTCTGAAACACCCACCTGCATCCAACCAATTTTTTATCCTTAAACAGTTCCACCAGCTCCCAAGTTTTATTTTTCTGGAGTGCATCCATTCACTTTTCATAGCACTTCTCCATTTCTCATCTCCTATTGCCTCGGTCAAATTCGTTGGAATGGGAATGTTATGGCGATTTTTGAGCAAGGTTTGGTGTTTTTGGACAAGTTTTGATATTTCATGAACAAATATGGTAGATGTTATGTGCAGGTTCGAGTACCATTTTTGAGGGCAATGGGTAGGTCTAAATCACTAGGTTCAATCTATGGGTCGAAGTTAAGCTTGTCATGAGTATGTGTATCAGGGTCGGATAAGCTTGTGGTTGGTTCAGTTGGTTCCAAATCTGTTTGGAATGCTGGAACTGTGGAGGGGATTGTAAATGCTGTAGGTGAGAGGCAGGTCTCTTCTTGGTGTAAATCTGCAATTTTCGAGTGGTTTTTCCTTCATTTGTTTCCGTTAGAGCTTCCTTTGGTTCAATAGACTTGTCTGAAAAATGTGATTCAGACTCTATTTGAGTGGAAAAATCAAGGAAAAATAAGTCCTTTGTCCTATCTTCATTCAGATTCTCCCCCCTGAACATAGGGTTGAGTAAAGAAAGGTCTGGTTTCATTAAATGTAACATCAATGGACACACAAAATTTGTGAGTTTTGCTATAGAAACACTTTTATGCCTTTTGGGTGGAAGCGTAACCAACATAAACACACTTAAGAGCATGAGGATCAAGTTTTCCTTTATTTTGATGGTGAATATGAGCATAGGCTATACTTCCAAAAGTTCTAGGAACAAGAGTATTGGTGAGCCTTAGATTCGGATAGAATTGTGTAATAACATTTATTGGTAATTGAAAATTAAGAACTCTAGTCGGCAATCTGTTATGTAAGTAGGTAGAAGTTGGAACAACTTTCTCCCAAAAGTTTTTGGGAACATTTTTATGAAAGAGTAGTACCCTTGTGATATTCAACAAGTGACCATTTTTCTGTTTTGCATCTCCATTTTGTTAAGGTGTATTAACACATGAGGATTGATGAAAGAAATTTGATAAGAGTTTGATTGACATAATCTTTGGCATTGTCAGGATTTTTTGATTTGTGCAACAAACTGAGTAGGAAGGAGATTCTTTGCATATGGAATGTCGTTTAAGGTTATGAAATGTGTAGGCTGTTGTCTTGTTGGATCTTAACAATGCTTGTTTAAGAAATAGGCTCTTCCTATTCTCAAGCTGAGCGAATACTGATAAATGTCAAGGGAGGCTTTTCCCCAAGGGGAGTATAGATGCATTTCTCAAAACTTTGAATTTATGAACTTGTGAGATGATCTTGTAGGTAGAAAACAACTGTTCTTATTTCAAGGGTTAAACTTTTCACTTAAAGTATAGAACCATTACTCGATCCCTTTCTAATAATCTGTTTTCCTTTTAATATGATGTGTGTCAACAGTTTTTTTATGTAATTAAGAGCACAAAATTCTTTAATGGAGATGATAGAATGATTTTCTTGCCATTTTCAATGATTAGAGGTCTTAAGTGCAGTAAATTATTGTAAGAAATCTAAAATAGGGAAACACACTTAGTAGGACTACTAAAAACTGTTTATTTGGATACTATTCTGTGCTAATGAATCCATCTCTAATTAATCAGGAGGATGAGGTTGATCTTTATTTTCCTCGAACTTCAACAGCAGGACATTTGGAGGTAGATTCTTGCTTGCTTAATGGTGGTTTTGAGTTTTCTTTTTGGGTTTGTTTCTATTAATCCAAGGCCACGTTGAAATGCATGTCATATCATTTTGCTGAACCTTATACATGCTATTGGAACACCTTTGATGTAGATTTTAATGCTGATGATTTTTATCATGTTAACAAATTTGTTTTGGATTGTTTGCTCTGCTTATTATGTACTTGTCACCCAGAATTTCAATTGTGTTGCAATTCTTATCACTTGCAGTTGAATTCAGAAAAAGTTGAAGAGAGTATCCAGGTCAGGGAACATAAGGGTGGTAGTCATTCTGCGCCAATTCTTCCTGATAGAAAGCCTGAATTTGCTGAAAGATTGCGACAGATACAGCAGTCGACCCCACAGAAGTCCAATTCATATGTTCTTCCAACACCTATTGATGCCAAAGCTTCTCTATCTTCAAAACCATGTAATGTATATCCCCTCACAAGGCCAACAGACCTAAGTGGACATGGCCATAGTCTGTGGCATTCTTCACCTTTGGAACAGAAAAGGCAGGAAAAAGATTCTAGTGATGGTAATCCATCCGAGTTTGCACTTGTCAAGACACATGCAGCAATGAACAGTATCAGCGGCTCAAACCAATTACCTCCTCGTTTACCTGAAGGAGCTCCGGTTCTTCGGCTTGATGCCTGTACACCTGACAATACGAAAATGAATCGACAATCTTTTTCTGGTCCAATAATTGGTAAACAATATACAACGAAACATGCTTCATTTGCCAGTGGTCCCATTCCCTCGAAAGAACTCTTTCAAGTTTCTGGAGTTCTTTCACGTGCCCCAGTTCCTCAGCCAACTGCATCTCCGAAAGTATCCCCAAGTGCTTCTCCTCCCTTTGCTTCATCTCCAAAAATAAGTGAGCTTCATGAGCTTCCTAGGCCACCAGGGGGTTTAGCCACCAACGCAACAAAATCTGTAGCACCGATAGCTCACTCTGCACCTTTGGTTAGAAATCCTGAGCCTCTTGGTGCAAGTAAGAGTCCTTCATTAGCAACAAACAGGGCATTACGTCTTCCCACTCCACCATTGCTAGTCTCTCGAAGCTTTTCAATACCCTCAAGCAGTCAGAGAGCAATGACTGTACATGGTTCTAAGCTTTTAGAGTCTCCAAAAGCCTTGAGCAAAGCCGAGGAAGTTGATTCTCCACCATTGACACCCATATCCCTTGCCAACATGAAAGCAGAATCATCTAATTCTGAATTGATTGCACAGTCTGGTCAAAATAGAGGTAAGTGATTGCTCATTTATGGCTTTTATGTTAACTAAAGCCACGCTATGATTTCCTATTTTAAAGCTGGGGGTATGGGGTGAAGTAAATGGAAGTGGAATGTTATACCTGCAAATGTGATGAGTCTTATTATTTTTGGCTCAAGATGCTTCAACTGGAGCTAAAGAAAATTTTGATTTTGATTTTTCTATTCTCCTTGAGATGCGTTAGATATTATATCGAGACATATGAGAAGGAAGAAAAATTAAATGTGTACTGGTTTGGACTTGGAGTTGCAATTCTGCCCCATCCCCAGTTTTGCTCTCGGCTGATAGCAAGTTGAGATTGTTACTGTAGGAAGCTAATAAAAATGTACAGGTCTCATGTTATACTGGATAAAGTTATCATGTTCTTGTGCTTGACAATCTTTATTGTCTTTCCTAGCCCTATGACAACTGAAGTTGAATCTTTCAGTACTTGAACTTCGTAACACGAAGCCAAGATGTTCACTTGTCTTGATACAAGTATGCAGAGAACAGATGGGCACTTTGAATTATAATTAAATGCAGTTCTGAATGTGTAATTTATCTACTTGATGCAGGTGGGAGCTGACATCTTGCTTCATAAGTGGAGCTTTGATTCTTTAGGGTTCTGCCTGTCACAAATTTTGGTCTCATCATCATCCATAATCTTGGTATTGTAATATGATGTTCAGCATATTGATTGGTTTCACATTCCTTGTTTTTGCTCATCATGCGGTTGACGATGAAGAGAGTAAACCTCAAGGGAATTGTGTTTTAGTAAATGTATATCTTCTCCAAAGGATCACCAGTCAAGGTAGCAAGTCTGTATTCTTAGACAACCATATAAAACCTTGAGGTTTATCAGTTATCCTACCCCCTAACTGAGCCTAGTCTTTCGTGCGACAAACCCAGGAGAAACATAGACCATCCAAAGCGATTTTCTTGAATAGATTATTCCACTTGAGTTTCATGTGACATTTTGTATATATGTTTACAGAATTGTATGTCACTGGAAGCCACTGACTTTTTACTTCGGCACCAATGACTACTTTGAAGTTGGTCTTTTTTATTTTTTCTGCCGAGTTTGATTTGTCATCCTTGGTGATCCAGATTAAGGAAGACCGTGTGTTCATGGGTTGGTGGTGTGTGATAAATCGCTAAAGAGATTTTGAGTCTGGTGTCGCGCTTGATTAGATCACTCTTTTTCTGGGAAATGGGAGCGAAGGAAATAAGAATGAAGCAGAGGTGAGCAAAGACAGCTATGGAACCTTTGCTACCGGGTTTCTCTAACAAAGACATGCATGTTTCTGGGCATACTCTGTTTCACACAATTCGGTTTCAACTTCTTTTATAAGCCTTAAGAAACACTTTTGTGAACTTGACCCCAATTATCTCCACAAAACCTGTAATCACATCCTTTATCTGCTTTCCCGTATATTTTAATATTTAATGGTTGTCATGAGTTTTCCTTTTGCACTTGGAAGAGCGAAAGATACGAGAGTAGCTAAAAAAGGACTACATTCATCACAACATGAAAACTTTAAACAAATAAACATGTAACAGGCACCAAAGGGAAAAGCTCTCGATCGGTGCAAGTGATTCAGGGTAAAGTAAGTTTAGGTTTGGACAAGATAATGGGCATATCGGGCTCATCAGCTGTGCCGGCTCATATGTTGAGTAGGCTCCGAACTAGTGTATGAACAATTGCTTTGCTTAAAATAACATTGTTTGAAGTAAACTTATCTAAAATGATATCGAACCATTCGGGTTGATCTCTCAAGTTAAGCTTAACTTGAAGCCTGAGCAATTAGACCTGATTTGTTGACTTTGGTTGGACCTAGGCCTACCGCCATCCTTAGTTAGGTTCTATCAACACACCAATTTGAGGTTAACAGTGGGCTCATATGAACATATTTCTCAACTTTAAAAGTTGATTTAGAGTCTAGGATTTGCTTTGCATGGGTTTGATACCCCCAAAGTTATAATCTTTTATAATATATGAACGCATTTACCTGACTAGATATACTCATTGTCTATAAATAGCTTCCAAAATCGCTTGGTCAAGAGCATCTTGTTTGTGCATCTGATGGGGTTGATCTCTAAACCGCCATCTTTAGAAAAAAAAAAACTTAGACCATCTTACTTTGGCTTAAGAGTGTTATCCGATTTGCTTGACCATAAGAAGTTCTTTAATAATCTTTCCACATCCTTGATAAGCTTTTGAGGCATACATAAATGACACATGCAATCGATATAGAGGTTGTTTAGAACAAATTTGATAAGTTCTTTAATAATCTTTAATTTGTTTTTATTAGTCTAGTTTCATGTTATTTTTTAAATCCAAAACCTCTCAAAACCTAAACACCGATTAATTTCATTTCAACAACTTTATACACACATTCTCTTTGTGTGTGAGAGTTGAATTAGGTTGTGAAATATAAATGTTGTAATTGTCATAGCTGACGGTATCCAGTTTTTTATGAGTGTTAATTGGGTTGTGAAATATAAATATTATATTCGTCATAGCTGACGGTACCCAGTTTTTTATGAGTGTTAACTTGTGCACTTGATGTTATATTGAGTGTTGCTTTGTTTCACTAACGTAATGACTTTCATGCTAGTTGACCCAAACACATCTCACCTTACCTTTTCCCATATTACAACCTTGAAAAGTCCTTTGATTTATGATTTTGCATGTGAACATTAGTGATGGAGAAATGAAATAATATCCAAAGTTGTGGATTCAATGATCATAAATGGTATTAAGTGTACCCGTAGATATATTTTAATTAAACACATTTTTCGAGTCTACTATTAAATTGCTCAGTTCTTAAAGGTATTGAATGTTGACTAATCATAAGTAAAAGTTTGGAATATTAAGTTCTTACTATGATTTTTGAAAGTCATTCATCTTTGTTTATGATTATGTATTCTTAGAAAATATGAGAAATGAGTAAATGTTGTTTTTGAGTCAATGAGCTTAATTTTGATGTTTTGCTCGAGGATGTTCAAAGTCTAAGTGTGAAGGAATTTGATAAGTGAAAATTATAACATATTTTACATCTCTATTTTACATTTTTTTAAATCATTAACATAACACTTTTGGGCAAAAATTGTTGCATTTTATTATTAATAACTCAAGTCGCTTAGTTTCATATTTTATGTAAAAAGAGATTAATTTTATGTACATTGTATGCATGCATTTTCTATAAACTTGATGGAGCTTGAAGAAATAAAATGCAACAAGCAAGACTCAACTCACGTGTACATTGTATGCATGCATGGTGAATAAATGGCCATGAGAACAAAACGCATGCAGTTTGCAGGTGAAACGACGTGCAGTGTGGAGTAGGACACAACCAAAAGCACAAGCCAAGCAACAGCCCCATGCGCGTGAATAAAACGCAACGTTCAACACATAGCACGAGTCGAAACGACAGCACAGGAAGGATGTCCTAGGAGCACAAAACGCAACGCAGGAGGATGTTTGGCAAGTAGCAGAATCATTGTTGTTGGAGGCAAGGGTTCTGCGTAGGTTTTGAAATAAACGTGAACAAGAGCAGTGGACAGAAAGTTTATTTGTCACATCACAAACAGTAGCGTGGCTGGGAGAAATAGAACAGTACCGAGAAGGGGGGCGCAATGAAGAGCAGAAAGGGGTCTTCGGTGGGGGCAACTTTTACGGGGGCTCAAGCATTTTTTTGGGAGAGACTCATAGAAGGCTAGACGTCCCAATGTCAGTTCGGAGGTGACATTAACGTCGACGACCCGAGTTAAGTGTATTTCTTTATTTTTGTTGTTTCTTTTTCTCATTAGAAATTGATTATGTTATCTTATGTTAATTGATTTGGGTTTTGTATATGGATAATCAGATTTTCATTATTGTTCGGTTATTTGTGTATGAACCCATTTGATATTGTGAAAAGGTGATTTTAATGCATTCATTGAATCATTTAATTGCAAATATATTGCTAGAATTTCGATATAATCCGTATTTGTTATGTTGAAATTCATGTGTAGCGACTAATGATTCGTAATCATTAGGGATACATGACCTAGGTTAAATGATGCATCATATGTGGTTGTCGTCTTGATTATTCAGTTTTCCTAATTCATAATGTTACTACCTAATTAAATCTAGAGATCGTATCATAGGTTATTCGGTAGTTAGGTTTAATTAACAATCGTACCTTGATCAAACAAAACCTAAGGAAAAACTCGGGTTAATTATTAACCCACGATTAATAGTTGCTAGGAGAAGTTTAAGAACAACAAATCAAAGAAATATACTTAATTAGGGTGTAGGCCGATATTAAACCAAAGAACCGAGTCCTTACAGATTTTCCCATTTTTATCATGTTTTGCATGTTTTCTTTAATTTGTTTTTATTAGTCTAGTTTCATGTTATTTTCTAAATTCGACCCCCCCCCCCCCGCCCCGCCCAAACCTAAACACTGATTAATTTAATTTCAACAACTTTACACACACTCTCTGTGGGATAAACCTAGACTCATCACTGCTATAGTAATAGTCTAGTTATTTTATTTTGAATAGCATTACGACGCGCTATCAAAAATTCTAGCTTCAAATATCACTATAGATGCAGCAAGATAAAGTTATCACATCATTAACATTTTTTAATGACTTGTTGCTACTATGAAGAGCTGATTCCTCATCCATTAATCTACTACTAGATGCTTTAGAGAGCTTCAACCAACTTTCTAGTTTATCTTTAAACCCCTATAACAGCTCATATTTCTTATTAGTAGGAGTCAATCTTAAGGTGGGAATCAAAGCCATTGGAATGGTCACCCTTAGGAGAACTTATAATTGAAGTATCTTAGGGTCCACATTAATTCTAGGAAAATTAGAACCATGGATGGTCAACCTCTAATGGACTTAATCAACAAAAGAATCAACAATTGGAGCAATAGATTTCTCACTTAAGGTGGAAGGCTCTAGTTAGTGATATCTATCCTAAATAACTTAAAAACTTACGAGATTTCTCACATTACTCTCCCTAAAAGCATATTTAAGTCTATAAACAAAATAATAAGGACGTTTTTATGGAGTGGATTAAGCAGTCAAAAGAGAATTCCTAGGGTATGATCATTGGCATCCAAAGGGACCACTTTACAAACTGGAGGACGCCAATAACTAAGACTCTTAATCCTGCACAAAACCAAGGTGAAGGAATTGATCATAAAAAATCAATAGAGCTAGCCTTTTCATTTAAGTAAGGATAAAAATATAATTACCAACAATTTTCTAGACTATCAATTTGACTCACTAAAATAGACTAAGTGTAGTGGATAGAAGATAAATCCCTATGCTTATCCACTAAGGCTTGTAAGATATTTCTTTTGTCCTTAGTTTCACAAAACAATATCGTGGTTCCATCTGCTTTAAGATAAAGATATTAGACCTACATATGTTGTTTTGGCTAATTATTGGTGGAAGAATCCCTATAAAAGACAACATCAAATTTAGCATTAAATCCTTACATTATGAATTATGTGCTTCCTAAACTGGAAGTATTGATCATCTATACTTAAGTGTGACTTTTCCTCCTAAATATGGAACAAAGTAACTTCCTTACTAAATTTCTATTGTTCTGCAAATGAATGGACAACAACTATGAATTAGACCTTGCAACTTAAAATGAAATGTGTGGTTGATTATATATTATTCAAGATTAGTTTAGCAAATGTGTGTCACAGCTTATAGAAGAAGAGGAATTATAGGATTCATGGAAGAGATACAACAGCTTATGAGGAGCTATTCCATAAAACAATAATGACAATTAGCAATGTTGGAGTTATGTAAATATGGTGCCCTGAAAAGCAAGTGTATTTACTTATAACTTAATTTTCTTTCAGTTACTTTTGTAATTAAAATATTTATTATTAATAAAACAAAATAGTTTGATTTTTATAAGCATTATATATTTAGTGACAAGGTACCGAGATTCTTTTGTAAGTAATATACATATACATAAAGATGTATGGGAAACATGTATATTATAAGAATCTAAAATAAT
>JANPWU010000007.1:6568537-6579949 GCA_024707465.1 Erythroxylum daphnites
ATATATTATTTTTGTGATTTAAATCTATAATCACGATCATAAAATAACAGCTTTACCTTAAAAGTTACAAATTGTTCGACGTATTATTAATAAGTGAATTGTCATGAGGAAAAAAATTCTACTTTCATCGCAGTAGACAGATTCGTAACATTACTTACGTGGAAAGTTACAAGATAAAAACAAACATGGCGTATCTTGACATCAGCATTGCGTAAATGTTACGCTGCGTAAATTTGTTGCACTCGTGTCAAAACTCCTACTTTTATACACCACGTGCATTAGAGCGTTGATGAATTCGATACAACTCTTAATTTTATACGTACATTAGAGCGTTAATGAATTCAATAGACATACTTAACATCATACCTTTGATCCCATATCATGAAAAACTAATAAAAAATGCTTTTCCTTTTAAGGTAGCAATGAAATACTACTCATTAGGAACAAAGTTATTCCTTGCGCAGTATTTAAAGATGCCAAAAATTTTTTGGCTAATTTTAGTTATTTTTTATAAGCTGATTTATAGGTCAGGCTTAAGTTTAGATTAATTCGAAACTCAATTATTTTAAACAAAGCATCTTTTTATTCAAAAAAGTTAGGCTTCGAGTAATTGTACAGCTGAAGTCTACACTCAATTAAAAATATTATATTGTTCTATATTGTATATTCTTAAAAAATTGACAAAACTAACTCATAGGCCAGCTCATTGTCATCCCTAAGTCAATATCTCCGATTTTTCTAAATTGTTGTTATACTAAAAATTAAATTCTTATAATTAAATTATATTTAAAAATTGCAGCAGAATTTACTTATCTAGGAACTTAATTTTTTCAAGTTCTTTAATTTTTCAGGAGACATTAGATTTATTTGGATTGGGTGATATTTAGTGCACACTGGAAAGTGAAATTGAACTGCAGACAAGGTGGAAAGATTCTTTCGACGTCGAAACAACCGTTGAAATTGAACTGCAGTGTCGTACTTAAGACCAAACATTTGAAGTTTCTATCGAAACCCGTACACTTGCCATTATTATAGTTGTTATTAACGTCGTTGAAATTGAATTGCAAGTGATTAAGACCACAAATTTGAAGTTTCTATCGAAACCCCGTTCACTTGCAATTTCTGTAGTTGTTATTCTAATGATATTCTCAATCTCGGGTCCAGTGCGCGTGTTGCAAACGCCGTCATGCTGATATGCCTACCGCATCTGAATTTTGTATTAAACTAAGGAGCACTTGGTTCACATAAGGAAATGGAAATAAGAATAGGAATGAATATAGTAGGGAATGAGAATGAAGTATAGCCAACAATAAATCTCATTCTTTTAGTAATCCACAAGTATAGAATATTGCTGAAAATGGGGGAATAAAAGTGTTACCCCTGTTGATGCCAAACAGGAGTTTTCATTCTATACCCATAAATTTTTCCCCGTTACCGTCAAACAAGCACTCCCTAAGAAAAGAAATTTAACGAAAAGTCCTATTTTGAATGGCGTGTATGATTCTTATAGGCCGTAAGATAAATTTGACATAATCCATGGCACGACTTGTAAACGCCATGCCTTGGTCACCTTAGCTTTGAGTTTTCTTTTCATCTCTCGCTCCTTCACTCTCCAGAACCACTATTTTCCAAACCCTTCGCCTTATTAGTAAAGAGTAAAGACTCGTCAAAAGCCTTTCGCTTCTTTTATTGAGCTTGCCGAATGGGGTTCAATCATGACGCTTAGTTCTATTTTATAATGCTCAAAATCTTAGGTATAATTAGTATTCTAAAAATTATTGAAAATATATTAGGTGTTACATATTTACTATTTTACATTTTATCCTAAAACTTTCAAATCGGAGCTAACTCATTTTACTGCTTAGGATGAAATATAATGTAATATAAAATACTTCTTTTCTATCTTATTTCATTTTATTTCATTATAAACTCTTTTCTCAAACAATAAAATAATATTATATTTCAATAAACAATATAACTGATGTGGGTTTTAGACGTACTTTCTAGTCGGGCAGGGCATTTGGTGTCCGGTAACGTGTATTTGGGTAATGGCTTTGGAAGATGGGCTTTGAGTAATGGATAATAGAGTAGTATTATTGGGCATGTTTAATTGAACACTTTCTTTTTTTTTTTTCTGGCAAATAACTATATGTTATGATTTATAACTAACAAAGCTTTCGCTCGTCACATTAGTATATTAATAATAGATCTAACGTTCTGAATTCAACTGTTAAAGTTATAAAGGCTTTATTACTCACTTGAAATTTTTTAAAACTTAAGCATTGGATTGAGAAAATATAAAAAAGTTTGGCACTTAAGGAACAATTATTGCTTTTTTTAACTCTTACTTATTACTCCCCCTAAAGTGTGGAGTTTGAAAAGGTTTAAATACATGACCTTATCCCTATCTAATAAAGAGGTTATTTTTTAAATTAATTTGACCTGAATTAATATTTTTCAACTAAATTTGAAGAGTTGAATAGTGACTAAAAGTAATTAACACTATGACTATGAATTAGCTTTCAATTCATAGAAATATATAATTTATAATAGTTTTTGATATCATCTCCCTAATCAGAGTAATTTTAGTATTTATCGACAATGTTTAGTATAAGTTATTATATTTTATAATTTTATTATTTGTAATTAATACAATATACAGATCTTTCAGAATTAATGTCACGTTAGGTGGAGTCTAATACAAAATAATATCATCCCAAAAAACGAAAATCTTAAATAATTTATTTAAATTCTATTTAACTATGATATTGAAATTCTTTAATTTTTGAATAACAGACGGCTAGTGTTTATCTGCAATAGAGTAGAGAACTTCTTTTACCGGAATTGAAGTTATTTGTTTGATGATTGAAAGAAAAGTTGAATAATCTGAAGGCTATTTTACTAGTTTCTTCTCATAAATTCCTAGGCTAAAACCAAAACAAAATAAACTAGTATTTCTTATTTATTTATTCATTTTATATAGTATTTCTTAGTTATTTATTCATTATATATATATATATATAATATCTTTTCTAATATTTAAATAATTTTTGTGATTTACATCTATAATTATGATCATAAAATAACTACTTTTTTTTAGCTACAACAGGAAGAACAGAAAACTAAAGACTACACTTTACTTACAAATTCTTCGATCTGTTATTAACAGTGTATTGAGTTTTGTTCTGTACCGATCCGTACTGGCCGGAACGTATCGTATCGGTCGAAAAATGAAACGGAATTGGGTGCTTTGGTATCCGGTACAATTTCATTCCATAACTCAATCCGGTACCAAATCCGGTACAGTATTCATAACATTAGTTATTAATAAGGAAATTGGCACGAGAAAAAAAAAGTGTTTTCATTACAATTGACGGATTTGTAGCATTACCTACGTGGAAAGCTACAAGATAATAACAAACATGACGTATCTTGACATCAGCATTGCGTAAATGTTACGCTGGTTATGCCAAAGTCAAAAGGCGTAGATTTGTTACACTCGTGTCAAAACTCTTACTATTATGCGTGCATTAGAGTGTTGATGAATTCAACAAAACTCTTACTTTTTTTATACTTACATTAGAGCGTTGATGAATTCAATAGACATTACTTTTTTTTTGGAGACAAATTCAATAGACATACTTAACATCATACCTTTGATCCCCTAAGATGAAAAACTAATAAAAAATGCTTTTCCTTTAAGTTAGCAATGAAATACTCATTGGGATCAAAGTTATTCCCTAAACAATATTTAGGGATGACAATTTTTGGCTAAATTTAGTTATTTTTTATAGGCTGACTCATGGGTCAGGCTCAAATTTAAGGTGGTTTGAGACTTAATTATTCTAAATAAAATAACATTATTTTATTTATAAAAATTAAATTTCTAATCAGATTGAATATGAGCAGCTCAAGCCTGTACTTAATTTAAAATATTATGTTATCTTATATTTTTAATTTTTTTTAAGAAATTGACAGAGCTCACCAACTCATTGCTATCCCTAAAGTCGATATCTCTATTTTTCTAAATTGTTGTTATACTAAAAATTAAATTCCTATAATTACAAATTTGTTCTTAAAGAGGTAGTTCTTTAATTTTTCAGGAGACATTAAATTTATTGGATTGGGTGATATTTAGTGCACATGTCTACGCTGGAAAGTGAGAGGCGCAGACAAGGTGGAAACATTCTTTCGACGTTGAAATTGAATTGCAATGTGACATAGAGGACCACAATTTTGAAGTTTCAATGGAACCCGTACACTTCCCATGATTATAGTTGTTAGTTGTTACCACATAACAAGCGTTGAAATTGAATTGCATGTGACATTTAAGAACACAAATTTGAAGTTCCCATCGAAACCCGTTCACTTGCAATTTCTGTAGTTGTTATCCTAATGCTATTCTTAATCTCGGGTCTAGTGCGCGTGTTGCGAACGCCGTCATGCTGATCTGTCTAAGATACTAGGTTAGGTTTGTTTTATTTTATTTTATTGTGTATCTTTCTTTTATTATTGTTTTATTTTTAAAAAAATTTGAAGTAATTTTCTTTGATTATATTTAAACTATTTACAAGTTCCATCTTAACTTCATTTTTGTTGACAAGTCATATGTTGCTTCCTTTGCTATTGGAAGAACCTGATTTTATTAATAATGTTCTCTGCCAATTGATATTTGCTTGTCTCGTCCCTTAAGTAGAGCCTTTTGTTTCTCTCTTTCCATAGATTGTAAGTTGTGATTGTGAAAGTTGCTTTAATTGTGTCAAAAAATATTATTGTTTTATTTTGTCCAAACTTTTTTATTGTGTTTTTTATTTTTATTTTCTTTTATTCTTTTTATCCTCTTTTATTTCTATTTTATGAGGATGACTATACATAATATTAGATAGAATCTTCGTCAAATTCAGAATTTGTAATTTTATTATTTAGGAAAGTACAAAAATATTCCTTTCTTATTTTTGTGTTTTCTTTGATATTATGTTTTTTTGTTCTTTTATTGTATACATTAAGGACAATGAACAATTTTAAGTACGTGAAAGGATATGAAAATTTTGAAAAAAAAGATCAAATTTCTTAAGCTTATTATAGTCTTCGTTATTTATTATTATTAACTGAAATCTTGATTTAGTTAAAATTTGTTCAAAACATTATAGGTTATTATTGATTATTGAATTAACTTAGTATGCAAAAGGATGAATGCTTGGCAAAACGTATTCTTTTTGTATGCTGGTAGACTAACACTCATCATTTAAGTTCTTAGTAGTTTGCATATACACTGGAAAATACATATTGCTTTACCGAAGAAGGTTATAAAGGAGATATACAGAATTTTGAAAGCATTCCAATGGACGGGTAAAACTGAAAAATTCTAAAAATGCAAAATTAAAATGGAGTGAGATCACCATATCGAAAAAACAAAGTGGACTTGGAATTATCTCAGTTTCAACTATGCAAAAGGTGCTTATGTGCAAGAGAATTTAAACATCTATATAGACAAAAAAGCCCTCAGAATCAAATGGATCCAGGAATACTATCTTAAAAACTTAAATTTCTAGCAAATTACTGGTACAAGATAGGTTTCTTGGGTTTTCAATTAATTGTTGAACTTGAGGGGTATGGTTTATCCCTAGATTAAACACAAGCTGGGAAATGGAGCAAATACATGGCACCACAAACAATAAACATCGCAAGACATCATTTGCGACCATTTTTATATTCGTTACATATCAATATTTGTGACGGAAGACTAGAAAAATGTCGTAGATAATATTTTGCTACTGTAAATTCGTGACCATTTATGCGACGATTTGTTTTCGTCACTAAATGTTTTTGGCGACGATGTTTTGTCTTGACAAAAGTTTTCGTCGCCTATAACCTGTTATGTTGTAGTGTGGTTTTGGTTTGAAAATTGGTCAGATTCAAGCCCCTTTATACAAAGATGTGATATCAGGCAGTTGAGGACTAGAATTCCTCTAGACCTTAAATTATCCTCTCTAATTCAGAATGGTGATTGGTATGGGAATTTTAAAGGTTTTCCTAAACTTGTTGAACACTTACCATAGTTTATTGAAGAGAATAGAGAAGACCTGTCATTTGGACCCCAAAGTGGAATATTTACAACTGAATCTTGTCATAATATTTTCACAAGCAATTACTATATGTTCTTTAGTATAATCTTTTATGGAAATAAACTCTTATAAGCCTCACTAATCACTTAGCTAGTGATTAAAAACAGGATTAGGACCAAGAGCATGTGGTTTGGCACAAATGAATCAACTTGTTTATTTTGCAAGGAAGTTGATGAAGATAGGAATCACTTTTTTTTTCTTTGCAGATATTTGAAAACAATTTGGAGCATAATACTACATATGTGCTGTGTTTGGTGAACAACGAATCAGCTAAAAATTAGTTAATTCAAATCTTTCAGCTATTTGACTTTTTTAAACAGCTGAAAGTTTTATTTGGTAAGAAGATGAATAGTTAGCTGATTTATATCAAACCACCAAATTTAGAAAAGCTACACAATAGCAACGTTTGTAGTAGCTTTTTCATCTTTAGCTAAATATGTGAGAGTGAAAATTCAATTATACCCTCCTAAATAAACAAAGCTATACATTAATTAATTTTTGCAAGTCAATTTATGCCTAATTACAATTATATTTCATGTTTGGATGTATCAACATCAGCTCATCATTATGAATATTATTATTGTTGTTGTTGTTATTATTATTGTTGTTGTTCTTGTTCTTGTTGTTGTTGTTTGTTATTGTTGTTGTTGTTGTTATTATTATTATTATTGTTGTTGTTGTTGTTGTTGTTGTTATTATATGTTCTATGTTTTTTATTAGAGTCATAAACTTAATTTTTGTATAATTAAATATCTAAAATCTAAATTTCTATAAGAATATTCAGTGAAATATTAAGATATATAATATTCATACCTTATTTTTTTAAAATTCATGTCCTCATAAGTCATTTTATACATAAACAGCTAATACTAAATAGCTAATTTTACCAAACTTCTCTAACAAACAGCTAATGTAATCTGTTGGTCAAATCAGCTGATATAATCAGCTATCAACTAATCGCTGATAGAATCCGCTAATTGCCAAACAGAGTCATGATTGTAGTGGACAATTACACATATGAATGAAAGAAAACTTTGAATTGGTTCATCAACCACTCTAAACATGGAAAGAAAAATGAAATATTACTCATAGTAGCTTTCACCACCACCACTTGCACTCTTTGGAAAGAAAGAAACAACATATTGTATGGGAATATTGAAGAAGACAAGTACCAGCTAGCTGTGAAGATACTCAACCGGATTAAAGCTACTGTCATTGCAAAGAATGCTCAAAATTCACTCTCCCTTGATGAGAAGAACATATGGAACTTATAATTAATATGTCATATTGGTCATGTAACTGAAGTGAAATGTTTTATCCCTTATTGGCTTTTCCAATCAGCATAGTCAGTGATTTAGAACTCATTATAATGTTGAACTAGCTTTTGTTAGAGTTAATACAATTTAAAAGTCTTAGTTTTTTGTCAGTTGTAGCTTAAGTATGTTGTATGCTTGCGCAAAACCAGTAGGTTGCGTGGTTAACATTTTTGGGCATTCTATTAATACATTTTTTAAACTCTTACGTATTACTGCACTATATAAATATTTGTATAATTGATACAATCTCCCCTATTAGTTTATGATTTTAGGACTTTGATGGTTGTAAGATTTGATTTTAATTGCTCCACTTAATATTAGGAACAAATTAAGTGAACTAGATTAAAAATTGAAAGTTAAATTTAAATTAATTCGACAACTAATTTCAAATTAACTTTCCAACAACATGCAATAAGAGTCCCCCCTTAAAATGTGAGGTTTGGAAAAGTTTAAAAGTACACAACCTTATCCCTACTTAATAAAGAGGTTGTTTCTTTAAATTAATTTGACCCGAATTAATATTTTAAACTAAATTTGAAGGGTTGAATAGTGACTAGAAGTAATTAATATGAATTAGCTTTCAATTCATAGAAATATATAATTTATAATGCTTTTTGATATCATCTCCCTAATCAAAGTAATTTTAGTATTTATCAACAATGTTTACTATAAGTTATTATATTTTAGAATTTTATTATCTGTGGTTAATATAATACATAGATTTTTCAGAATTAATGTCGAATTAGGTCGAGTCTAATACAAAATAATATTATCCCAAAACACAAAAATCTTAAATAATTTATTTAATTAAACTATGATATTGAAATTCTTTAGTTTTTGAAGACATACGATTAGTGTGTGTATGCAGGGACGGAGCCACAGTGGGGGCAAGTGGGGGCACTTGCCCCCACTGGCTCCAAATATTTCCCTAGCTCCCTTAAAAAATGCCCCTACAAATTTTTTTTTTAAGTTTTGCCCTCATAAAAAATTTTTATTTTAATTTTTGCCTCAACAAATTTTTATTTTTAAGTTTTTCCCCTACAAAAAAATTTTATTTTAAATTTTGGGGACAAAATTTTTTTTTTGCCCCACTCAAAAAAACTTCTGGATCCGCCGTTGTGTGTATGTATATATATATATATATATATAGATATATATATATGCACATATATATATATATATATCTATATATATGTGCAGATATATATATATATATATATATCACGATTATAAAATAACAATTTTACCTTCAAAGTTACAAATTCTTCGACGTATTATTAATAAGCGAATTGGCATGAGTAAAAAAAACGTATTTTCATTCCAATTGACGGGTTCGTAACATTACCTACGTGGAAAGCTACATGATAATAACAAACATGGCGTATCTTGACATCAGCATTGCATAAATGTTACGCTAGTTAGAATCGAGAAGCCATTTACGCCAAAGTCAAAAGGCGTGAACTTGTTGCACTCGTGTCAAAACTCTTACTTTTATGCGTGCATTAGAGCATTGATGAATTCAATAAAACTCTTTACTTTTATACGTACATTAGAGCGTTGATGAATTCAATAGACAAACTTAACATCATATACCTTTGATCCCATAAGATGAAAACCTAATAAAAATGCCTTTCCTTTAAATTAGCAATAAAATACACATTAAGATCAAAGTTATTCCTTAAACAGTATATAGGGATGACAAATTTTAGCTATATTTAGTTATTTTTTATACCTTGATTCATGAGTCAGACTCAAGTCTAGACTGACTCGAGACTTAATTTTTTTAAATAAAATAACATTATTTTATTTAAAAGAATTAGAATTAGGTTAAACTTAAGACTTATTTTATTTAAAAGAATTAGAATTAGGTTAAACTTAAGACTAAACAGCTCACACTTGCTCTTAATTAAAAATATTATGTTGTTCCATATTTTTAATTTTAAAAAATTATTTAAAAAATTAGCAGAGCTGACTCGTAGACTAGCTCATTGTCATCCCTAAGTCAATATCTCCATTTTTTCTAAATTGTTGTTATACTAAAAATTAAATTCCTATAATTAAATTATATTAAAAATTGAAGTAGAATTTACTTATCTAGGAACTTAATTTTCAAGTTAAATCCGGGTCTACAAATTTGTTCTTAAAGAGGGAGTTCTTTAATTTTTCAGGAGACATTTAGTGCACATGTCTACGCTGGAAAGTGAGAGGCGCAGACAAGGTGGAAAGAGTCTTTCGACGTTGAAATTGAATTGCAATGTGATATAGAGGACCACAATTTTGAAGTTTCTATCGGAACCCGTACACTTGCCGTGATTATAGTTGTTAGTTGTTCAAACAGAATAACTGTTGAAATTGAATTGCATGTAGACATTAAATTGTACGAGTGTTAGTAGCACTCGGCACATTAATTTTATTTTTAACTTAATCGTATGAGTGTTACTCACACTCGAGACATTAATCTTATTTTTAGCTTAAAAACAATTTGAAGTTTCTATCCAAATCCGTACACTTGCATTACTGTAGTTGTTATTCTAATGCTATTCTTAATCTCGGGTCTAGTGCGCGTGTTGCAAACGCCGTCATGCTGATCTGCCTACCGCATTTGAATTTTACATAAAACGAAGAAAAGAAATTTAACGAGAAGTCCTATTTTGAATGGCGTATTGTATATGCTTCTTTTTAGGCGGTAAAATTCGGTGATAAATTTGACATAACTTTAGTTATATAAGCTAGACATGTACAATGGTAACTTTGGCGATGCACTTATGTAGACAAAAGATATACTACTAGCCAGTCATCTTCAACTCTATAGTCATATATATGATGCTTAAAGATTCGAGGAACCTCTACTGATTGACATACTATATTCACTGACAAATTGACAACTATAGGATAGTCTAAGATACTCGTTTAGGTTAAGTGGACTTGGCGGAATTATCTCAGTTTCAACTATACAAAATGTGCTAACGTGCAAGAGAATTTGGACATCTATACAGACAAAAAAGCCCTCAAAATCAAATGGATTCATGAATACTGTCTTAAAAACTTAAATTTCTAGCAAATTACTGGTACAAGATAGGTTTCTTGGATTTTCAATCAACCGATGAACTTGAGAGGTATGGTTTATCCCTGGATTAAACTAGAATTCCTCTGGACCTCAAATATTCTCTCTAATTTAAAATAGTAATTGGTACGAGAATTTTAGAAGTTTTCCTAAACTTATTAAACACTTACCACAGTTTATTGAAGAGAATAGAGAATCTCGTCGTCTAGATCCCAAAGTGGAATATTTACGAATGAATCTTGTCGTAGTATTTTCACAACAAATTAGTAGATGTTCTTTGATATAGTCTTTTATGGAAATAAACTCTTAATCCTAAATCCTCACTAATCACTTAGCTAGTTGTTTGGCACAAATGAATCAACTTGATTATTTTGCTAGGAAGTTGATGAAGATATAAATCCTCTTTTTTTTTTCCATGCAGATATTCGAAAGCAGGTTGGAGCATAATACTACAGATGATTGCAGTGGACAATTACATGTATGAATGGAAGGAAACTTTGAATGGGTTCATCAACCATACTAAACATGGAAAGAAAAATGAAATATTACTCAAATCAGCTTTCACCACCACCATTTACACTCCATGGTAAGAAAGAAACAACAGATTGTATACTGTTTCTGTTTCTTACGACGTATATAGGCGCGTGGTACTCTATCAGACTTCTGACCTGTCATGTTTTATAAGATAATGTTTTTTATAACTCCAATGTTTCTACATATTCATCTGTATTACCCAACGAGTTGCTTGTCTTTTGTCTGTGTTCTTCCTTCTGCAAATTGGCAATTTTTCTCTCTTTACCTCATAGTTTCAAAACAAGCTTACTGGATGGAATCAGTAGCTGTTCTCGTCTTTGCTTTCTGCATCATTGGTATAGCTCAAGCACAAAATCAAACAGCTAATGCTACT
>JANPWU010000007.1:6684141-6701343 GCA_024707465.1 Erythroxylum daphnites
TGAGTGAGTCATCGATGATGGTCACTCATTGAGTTCGCAAAACTCACCTAAAATTTGCAATTATTTTTCAGGACTCAGAAGAATATCCCGTTAGGCAAACGGAAGTATACTTACTACATGCTAGGGAAAGATAGAGATCGGGATCAGTTCGCGTCTGCATTAGTGTTTTTCTTGTTTTTGTATAAATTTGTATTCCGCGATTTTTGTAAAATAATGTATTCTGTAATTCTTGTACAATGTGTATACCAAGGTAATTATGTTGTAATGTAATAACAAAAAATGTTTTGTTTTTGTAATGGGCCCAAATGGCAATTAAAATTTCGATGATTGTTTTGCGATGATTGAGAATGTTTATGAAATAAAGTGGGCCCAATTTGGTTATTGATTTTTACAAAATGTGTATATGTTTGTTGTTTCAAAAAAAAATTTGTACTGAGTTTTGACTATTTGAGTGCTTTAGCATGACCCTCAAGGGGCACGGTCTCGGATATCACTCAGGATGTCGGGTACGTGTCTTGAGAGAGTGGGGGCTACATAAATAATCGAACAATAGCGAAAATTCGATTATTCATATACAATACCCAAATCAATTAAAATAGGATAACACAATCAATTCCTAATGAGAGAAAGAAACAACAAAATAATTAAAAAAAATACTTAACCTGGGTTGTCGGTGTCGATATTACCTTCGAACCTGTGTCGGGATATTTATCTCTTCATGGGTCTTTCTAGATAAATTGCTTCAACCCCCATCTTAATCCCTAACCAAAAATCCCTAATTAACTCTTGCTTTGTTTCAGCCCAATCTCGCCATTGTTCATGATGTGACGATTTAATTTGTGCTGCTTCTCAAAATCTTCTTCCTGCGTTTTACTTCGCGGCTTCTGGGATGCAGCTTCAAGCCCTGCTTCTAGCCGAAGTCGCAGCTGCTGCTCCTCTGTCCAAGTCGTACGCTACTTCACGCCTGCGCTGATGTCACACTGTACTCTGCGCCTCACCTGTGCTGTTTTCCTACTTACGCCTCTCTTCTACGTCGTTCATGCAGCACACCCTCGGTCCCCTCACTGTAGCTAATTCATGATCGATTTAATTTTGCTGCCTTCCCTATGCAGCTGCGTAATAAAGCAGCAACGCTGCTTTAACGCAACTTTTTCACGCTGCTCCTTTTTTTAAAAATGGCAAGCACTTTTAATTCTCCAATTTTGATTTTTCTTGTCTTACTTTGTTTTGCTTTTCTTCTTCTTGCTTCATAAAGACAAGCAAAAATAAATCTTTAGAAAATGACCCAAATGTAATGCTTCTAACTCACTTTAATTTCCTTGCTCCCAAATTGTACCTAAAATCATATATAAATTAAAATGAATATCTTAAGCATTTTCATGTCAATAATCACTAATTGTAAATGATTAAATATATCAACAATTAAACACATATCAATTTCTCCCACACTTAGCTTTTTTCTGTCCTCGGGCAAAACATCAAAAGTAGGCTCAAAGACCCGAAACATTTACTCAATTCCCATATTTTCCAAGACAATATAATCAAAACCAAAGATAAATGACTTTTAAAAATCTTAGCAAGATATCAACATTCTAAGCTTTTACTCATGATCAATCAACGTTCATCATCTTCAAAAACTGAGCAATTTAATGGTAGACTCGAAAAATGTGTTTAATTAAAATATATCAATGGGTACACTCAATACCATTCATGATCATGACAATCAACAACTTTGTTTATCATTTCATTTCTCCACCACTAATGTTCATATGCAAAATCATGAATCGAAGGACTTTTTAAGGTTGTAATGTAGGTAAAGGTAAGGTGAGATATATTTGGGCAAGTAACATGAAAGTCATCAAAGCTTGTGAAACAAAGTATCACTCATCAAAAACTGAGTACTGTCAGTTATGACAAATGCAACATTTACATTTCACAACCCCATTCAGCTCTCACACACAAACCATATGAAGCACATATTAATCCGAAGGAACCATTCATACAAGAGTGAACCTTCCAAGCCAACATCTGCCTCATATTCAATATACTCAAATAACACATCCATTACAATTCTAGGAAGATGCATAAACCATACGCAACTTTTCAACACATAAGCAATTCTTCCTTGATACATTTATTTTTTTCATTTTTTCATTTCTTCTTTCTTTTTTTGTTTTTTATTTTATTTTATTTTTTCTTTTTTTCTTTTTCTTTTTCTTTTTTCTTTCTTTTTCCTTATAAAATTGAAATAAACTACATCAATATAGGAATTTCAATAATAAGACATAAAATAACATCCCAACATTATAACCAACCCTCACATATGTACACCCCCACACTTAGAATTTTGTACATCCACAAACTCAACAGTCACAAATGTTTCGCTAGCTTTATGACTTGGGTAGGACATTTGGTTAAGTTTAAAAGAATAAAATGTGTTTATACAAAAAGAAAGGCTAAAGCTCAAAGGGGTTTATCAAGGGGAAAATCATATTGATAGGATAGGTTATTTGGTCAATGTAGTTTATGAAAAACAAGGAATGCCTAATCATATCCATGTTAATGCATGTGATAAAAATGTGGCCTCGAATAGAAATTCAACGTAAAAATTAGGATGTACATGTCATGAAGGTCACACATTATCAAAAGGCAATGAGACTGATATAGATGTGTTAGTCAAATAAGGCTTAAAATCTCACTGGCTTTGTCTACCATTAGTCACTACTCTTCCAAAGATAATGCATATCGACCAATCACAAGAGTAAAAGTATATGCTAAAGTTGCTATGAAATTCTCTAGTCAATCACACTATAATCATGATTATATAATCCTAGAAGTAATAGAAAATGAGAAAATGTTTGTTGCATTTGTTTTATTTTTTCTCTCATTTTGATTGAAAACTTATAAACAAGTAAAACAAACAAATTCAAAAACACACATGCATATAAAAAGTAATGCTGAAATGTAAAAGAAAATAAATTTACTTCCCTTGGGTTGCCTCCTAAGAAGTGCCTTTGTTTAGGGTCGCTAGCTCGACTCCTTCTCCTCACGTGACAAAATTGTGATCTTCGGGTGTTACAGTTAATGCCACTTCCACGCGAGGTAGTTCTGGATAGGGCCTTAGTTGATCATCATCCTCATTCAGCATCTTCCTTATCCTCAAACTCTCAATTCCGACCAAGTCCATACATTTCATAAATATTTCGAACATCTTTTTACCTTTTTCATTATCATTTAACTCCTCTAATCTATAATGTCAAGGTAAAGAGTTAGTCTCAAAGATAATCATAGACTCAGTACTTACTTCTGAGCTAAAAGATGTGTCCTTTTTGGCTTCGGGCTCCTTCTCCACTTCTTCGACACAAACAATTCGTTGAGGGTTGACCTCGAAATTCTCAAGCTCCTCATCACTTTGCAAATTTTTCGCACAGACTGTAATTGGGTAAATATGACTACGCCTCTTCTTGTTGCGATTCTAGGTGATCAAGGCTTATTGCCATCCGACCCATTAAGTTTTCCATCCTCTGTTGGTGTGCTTTTGTCTCTTGTCAGAATTCTTCCATTTCCAACTGCATATCCTGTAGAAATTGTAAATTGTTAGCAGCCATATTATTAACAAGTTCTTCAAAAGAAGCAATTGAATTATGTTGGCTCTTCGGATCTTGGGCGCTAGAATATGTTTGCTGGAAATTGCCCTCCATTCTCCTGCAATTGCAACATCAACTCTCCCAGAGATGGACCAGAGTTGTGATAGGAAGCTTTTGGTCTGTACGAGAATTGTTGTGCATCCTGCAAACTATCATGGAAGTAATTCTGATGATTATCCAATCCATAAAAAAAGTTGGGTTTATCAAGTCCAAACATTGTTATAGGATTGAGAATATGAATTATAAAAGAAATTACTTCCATTCATATCGAAAAAAATTTAAAACACAAAATAAAAAATGAAAAGATCACCAAATAACAGAAAAGAAATCACTTAAGAAAAAATATATACAAAACACCAATTAAATCACAAACAAAAACTAAAACACCGCATTCCCCTGCAATGGCGCCAAAATTTGACCACTCGTCATTACGTTAGTCAAAATAAAATAGGTAGATTACTACAGCAGAGTGGCGAGTCTAGGTCAATCCCACAGAGAGTGTGAGTAAAGTTTATAAATGAAATTAATCGGTGTTTACGAAAAAAGGGGGGTTTGGATTTTTCAAAGAAGAAAATAAAATAAAACTAACTAATAAAAACAAATGAAAGAAAACATGCAAAAAATGATAAAGGTGGGGAATTCGATAAGGACCCGAATTTTCGATTCAATCTCGGCCTACACCCTGACTAAGTATATTTTATTAATTTGTTATTTTTTAACCTCTCCTAGCAATTATTAATCGTGGGTTAATAATTATCTGGAGATTTCCCTTTGGTTTTGTTTAATCAAGATACGATCGTTAATTAAACCTAACCACTGAACAACCTAGGATATGATCTCTAGATTTAATTAGGCAGTAGCATTAAGAATTAGGAAAACTGATTAATCAAGGCAAAAACCACATACGATGCATCATTTAACTTTGGTCATGTTATCCCTAATGATTATGAATCATTAGTCACTACACATGGATCTCAACATAACAATTACGGATTATACTGAAATTCTAGCAGTGGGTTTGAAATTAACAATTCAATGAACGCATTAAAATCATCAATTCACAATACCCAATGGGATCATACACAACTAATCGAACAATAGCGAAAATTCGATTATCCATACACAATACCCAAATCAATTAAAATAGGATAACACAATCAATTCCTAATGAGAGAAAGAAACAACAAAATAATAAAAAAAAACTTAACCTGGGTCGTCAGTGTCAATATTGCCTCCGAACTAGCATCGAGACGTCTATCTCTTCATAGGTCTTTCCTGATAAATTGCTTGAACCCCCATCTTAATCCCTAACCAAAAATCCATAATTAACTCTTGCTTTGTTTCGGCCCAATCTCGCCACTGTTCATGATGTGACGATTTAATTTTTGCTGCTCCTCAAAACCTTCTGCCTACACTTTACTTCGCTACCTCTAGGACGCAGCTTCAAGCCAATGTAGCAGCAGCCGTTATGGCTGATGTCGCACTGTATGCTGCACCTCACCTATGTTGTTTTCTTGCTTACGCGCCTCTCTTCTACATAGTTCACGCTGTGCACCCTCGGTCCCCTCACTATAGCTAATCATGATCAATTTAATTTTGCTGCCAACACAGCAATGCTGCGTGACTGCTTGAATAAAGCAGCAACGCTGCTTCAACGCAACATTTTCATGCTGCTCAGTTTTTTTTAATGGCAAGCACTTTTAATTCTCCAATTTTGATTTTTCTTGTCTTACTTTTCTTTCTTTTCTTCTTCTTACTCCATAAAGATAAGCAAAAATAAATCTTCAGAAAATGACCCAAATGTAATGCTTCTAACCCACTTTAATTTCTTTGCTCCCAAATTGTACCTAAAATCATATATGAATTAAAATGAGTATCTTAAGCATTTTCATATCAATAATCACTAAGTGTAAATGATTAAATATATCAACAATTAAACACATATCAACTACTATCATGATATGAAACTCATCATTCCCTTGAACTAAACTCCTTTACTTACATGGAGATAAATCGCAACACTATAGTCTAAACCATAATCAAGCGACCAACTTAATTATTCAACTGTGAATATATTATTTTATATTCTTATAATATACATGTTTCCCATACATCTCTATGTGTTTTTATATTACTTACAAAAGAATCTCGATACCTTATGACTAGATATATAATGCTCATAAAAACCAAACTCTTTTATTTTTTTTAATAATAAATATTTTCATTATAAAACTGTAATGGAAGAAGATAATGTTACATGTAAATACACTTGCTTTCCAAGGCACTATATTTACATAACTCTAACATAATTATGGCTATCTATTCTTAGGAAATATGGAAAATGAGTAAGTGAATTGGTTGGGACTTTGATTTATTGTTTTGCTAGAGGATGTGCAAAAGCTAATTGTTGGGGATTTGATATGAACTTAATTTTTTATACATTCACTTCTTATCACTTATATTTATTGTCGTGAAATGCTTAAGATAATCATTTTAATTCATATTTATTATTAGGCACAAGTTTGAAGCACAAGAACTAAAATAGGGTAAAAGCTCAATTACCCTTATAAAACAAGAAGGAGATGAATTAGGGTAAAGATTGGACAAGAAATCACAAGAAGAAGAATAATTCAGCAACACCTAGGAGATGCATGGTTCGATGCACATCTATGCATCCAATCCTACACATTCACGAATTATGCATTTTAATTGGTTTGCACGTTTGGATGCACGGCCATGCACCCTAATTTTTGTATGCTCAGAAACCCATTTTTTACTATAAATCGATGTTTTGAGTGACTATTAAAGGAAAACTATCTTAGAGGATCGGGATAGGACAAAAAATGTACCGTTTTAGGATATATGTTGGTCTAGGCTTCTCTATTTTGGTTTAGAGGTGAAATTGACACCGAGGAACACATCTAAGCATATCATCTTTGTGTCTAATTGTTCTTCCCCTCTTTAAGGATTGTTTACATTGTTTTATGCTTATTGAATTGAATATTGTGTGTGAATGCTACAAATACTCTATTGGATTGTTTTGATGTAAACCCATTACTAGAATCTTAAATACAATACGTAAATGTTGTGTTTGGATTCATTTGTGCCAATTAATGACATTGAATCATTAGAGATAATGTAACATAGGTTAGATAACCCGAACTTGTGTGGTTATTTCTTAGATTAATCTATTTTTCTTACTCATAATGCAGCTGTCTAATTAAATCTAGAAAGTTTGTTCTAGGTTATTCGATGGTTAGATTCAATTAAAAAGCTTGTTTTAATTAAACACGATATAAGGAAAAATGAGGTTAACATAGCTTATTGTTAATTTATGATTAATAATTCTAACAGAGGTGTGAAAACACAATGACATACGTTTAATTATGTGTAGGCTAAGATTGAACCAATAATCGGATCCTAAACACATTCATCACTTTCATCATTTTTAACTGTCTGTTTTAATTTACTTTGGTTAATTTAGTTTCATTTTATTTTGTTATTTGAAACTAAACCAAGCCCTCTTAACCTAAACACCAATTTCTTTCATTGCAAAAGCTTTACATGCACTCTCTATAGGATCGACCTAGACTCATCACTAGCTATAGTTTAAGTTTAGTTATTTTGTGTAGTGTTACATAACTATAAACACCTAACTCAAATCCTAATAATACAAGTCAATAACACATCTAAATTTATAAAAACTAATTCTACAGTTATTCACATTTAAACCATATTAATAATATTAGTGCAGCAAGCTGCACTTGCTCAATTAACCTATTCAAAACCTTTTACATGTTCCCATACAACACATTGCACTTAGGTAGTCCACCATATCTCCTATTTTTAACATTTCAATTTTTCATTTTAAGAACTCTCTCTCCATCCTATTATACTCCTACATTCAATTGAAAAAATTCTAGTGCATTAATTTTTTTAACACTTGATTTGAATTTTGATGACAACTCATTTAGAAATTTTCAATTTTGTCATTTTATCTAAATAAAGACATTCACCTCTCAATTTTATGGCAAAATAATTGTGCAAGAGAATAGTCTTTGTTTTGTGGATTGTGCTTGTGCATTTTGTTAAAGATTTTACAAAAAAAGATAATTCCTAAAATATCATTAATGGTTAACTAAAAAAAAGTCTTAAGTAAAGATAGAATATTTATCTTGCTGCTATAAGTAAGGAAAATCCAACTTAATGGTTGAAGTCTAATATGTTGTTAAAAAGGACTTTAAAAATCTAGGTGTCATACCCTTTAAATTATTTAAAGTACTACTAATGATACATAAATAAGAAAGTATAATAATGGTGTATCCTAATAACATCATAATGGTTTATCTTAATAATATAGTTATACATAAAATCTCGATAGAAACATAGTGGACAATTTACAATAGATGTTAAACAAACTAAGGAGTATCAATTTGTATATCAAACAAAGAAGCGTGATTTTGTCCAAAAAAGATAATATTTCTTAATCATCTAGTGATCAAAGTCTAAGGTAATATCTTTTCATCATCTAAAGAAAAGGCTAAATGAAAAAAGGTTTACAACATCCTTGAATTGTCAACCTTACTTGAATGTCATAGTTATAGTCCTTTATTATACTATTAAATTACTATTTCCTCTTTCTTAAGGACTATTCAGAAATAATTGCATCACTAAGATATTCTTTAAAGGACTATAGATGGTGTTAGAAAAATACTTATATAGACACTAAGAGTGTGACTTATTCCCTTTCTTGAAAAACATCTAAAATGTTTATATTAATTCATGAGATAAGCCTATTAGTGCTATACTAGTTTAGCAAGTCTATGAAGTGTTTTTCTAAGAGTAGAAAACCTTTTTTAGAAGGATAATTCATTAATATAAAGATTTATAGAAAATTCCTTTTAACCAGGAACAAGAGATTCAAGTATGTCTACTGAATTGAACCACTACAAATGACTCCAAATGGTTGTCTAAGGAGTCATCTTTCTTTCATACTATGTGAAATGCTATTGACCAAGCCTCTCACCATTAGATTAAATCTATATTGAAGGACAAATTTTTGGAAAGTTTGCTTCTGGGATTTAGCTTCCTTCCTAAAGAGTCTAACATTCCTTTCTTCCCATAGATTGTAAACCAATGTAACTAAGCATATTTTAAACACTTTATAATTTGCTTTATTTTATATTTGGATTATTTAAGCCCATTTAATTAGTTCCTTCCAATTCGAGGCTGACTTCTTTATGTTCAAGAGTCCTTATATCTTCTCCCAAATATTGTTTAAGTAGCAATGATCAACCATAAGGTAGTTTATAGTTTCAACGTACCTCTGACATAACTCACAGTCCTTAGATGGGATAGCAATCTTGAAAGTTTTCTTTATAATTAGCCTTCCGCCTATTCATAACTAGAGAGTGAAGGCATGAGATGGCCTAATGTCATTGTCACATACTAGTTTTTTTTTCACTTCTCTTTCATGTTCGATTCTTGTTGAAGATATTCTCTATAGGTTTTAGTGTTAAACTCCTTTGATCCATTGACTTCTCGAAGTATATGGTCTTAATTAAAGGATTCAAGTTAATAAGGGGGAAGACTTTCCATAAATATGACTGCTTCTTTGTTGTAATGGAAAGGACACTTCTATTTGTTATTTCTAATGAATACCTTTACCTTTGTATTTGGTGTAACTAGTTTCAAATGCTAGACTCCTTAGTCCTATATGAATAGCCTTGCTATGAAAATTATTAAAATAGAATAGTGTAAACTCTTCATCTCTAATCATATGTGTTATTTGTTCTTACATCCATTATCTAGTCCCCATGATGTTCCTCAATGTCTAAGACATGTTCTAGTTTGGTTGCATATTCTATAGACTATTACTTATTATATGGACAGTGTGTATCTATATGGCCCAAAGCTCCTCCTTATGCTTGCATAACCCCCAAAATTTCTTTTCCAAATAAAGCTTATTTATCATCTTCACTAAGGTGATGCTTAGGCCCTTATAGTCCTTTGGTGAGCAAACTTTTGACTATCTCACCTTTGCATTATAGTGTTGATTTTTAGATCCTTCCTAGAGAAAATTCCTTAACTTCCTATCAATATCTTTCAATATGTTTTTAGTAAGGCTATATGGTTTATGTAGTAAATTTCCAACTTGTTAAGGATTGAGGATACCAGCTGAAGTCTTCCCTCATAGCTTATAAATATATTGCACCAATGGTTGATCCTGTTATTGAATGATTTTATTAATGGATTGCAATCTGTGGCACTTATTCTCTTATAAGAAATGGTAACCCTTAAGTATTTGATAGGCAGCCTAATATGATTCAAACCCAACTCCATTGCTCTTACTGTTATTTCCTAGTTAACGTTTGTTGATAGGTAGAAGCTTCTTTTATTAGGATTGCATTTTAGCCCTAACATTGCCTTAAAGTTCTCTAATGTATCTATTAGTAGTTTGATAGATTATTTTTAACTTTGCAAAATAATATTTTGATAACTTTAAGTCTATAATGGTCCTTGAAGTATGAGCTATTGCATGTATTCCTTTCTAGAGAGTATAACAATACTTCCATGCCAAGAACAAAAAAATAGGGGGATAAGGAGTTCCCTTTCCCTACCTTAAACACTTTGGTTGGCTCTCCATTCACCATTATAGCAAAGGAATTTGTAGTTATGCACTCATTGATCCATTCCATTGATTCAGTTGGGTATCCAACAGCTTCAAACACCCTAGTAATAAAATTCCAACTTACTAAATTATAAGCCCTTTCAAGATCTATTTTTAGTGTATAGCTTTTTATAGAAGTGTTGGAGTTGTAGCATTTGAGTAACTCCTAACAAAGTAGTATTTTTTGCCAATTTTTTTCCTTTTAATAAATGCATTCTGAGTCGATTGATAACTTTTCTTAAGATGTTTCTCATCCTATTAGCCAATATTTTGCTACAACCTTGTGTATAACATTGCAGCATGTTATAGGTCTAAAATCCTAAATTTTTTAGGCATTTCCCTACTTTGGGATGAGGTTAATGTATGTTCTATTCTACTCCTTCAGGATTTTTATTTTTTAAAAGAACTTCTTGACAACTTTAACTATAATTACACCAACGATATCCCAATTTTGCTATGAAAACCTTTCATTAAACCTATAAGGGCCAGGACATTGTTAAGGTAGATGGAGAACATGGATTCTTTGATCTCCTCTCTAGTAACCTCCTTTATTAGCTCTAGTTTATCCTACTCTAAGATTTGTTTAATTTCCCTCGATAAAGCATCTGGTTTCCTCCTTTGTTAGCTTTGGTTTATCCTATTGTGAAATTATCAAGGTGAATGGAGAGCATGGATTCTCTAATCTCCTCTTTGGTAACCTCCTTATTTAGCTCTGGTTTATCCTGGTTTGAAATTGTTTTAATTTCCCTTAGTAGAGCATCTAGGATTTCCTAGATTTATATAACAGTACTAAGCAAATTTCTATAGTTTTCATAGCCTATCCTCTTTATGTTATCCTAATCATAAAAGTTATTCCCTTCCCCATCTATTAAATGCTTGATCTTATTTTTATTTCTCTTTGCTTTAATAGAGTTGAAGTAGTAACTAAGCATCTCTCTCCATCTTTAAGCCATAGCATCCTTGATTTTGTCTTAATTGAGAGTTGATGTTTTGAATGGTCTTATTGTAGTTAAATATTAGGGCTCTCTTCCCTCTTAGGCTTATTATATCCTGGTTTTACTATAATTTTCTCCTACTATTTTTTAAGCTTATTTAAGGCATTTTACTTCTCCATCAACCTAAGGTCTTTGGAATCTCTATTTAGTTTTTTCAAATTGGCCCTGATAATTTTTAATCTTTGACAAAGGTAGTTTCTTTGAGATCTACTCACATCCATGTTCATTGCCTCTAGTAATGCTTCTCTAAAGCTAGGGTTCTTCATCAGGTAGTTAAACACTTTAAAAGGGGTTTTTGCTCACCTCTACATTATTTTCTAGATCTATTATGATTGGAATATGGTCTAAGGTGATTTGTTCTCAAAAATTTGCTGAGCTTCAAGGGAATTGATGTAACCACTATGCATTCACCAAACTTTTGTCAAGTTTTTTATTAAGTACCATTCTACCGCTTATTTGTTTCTCTAAGTAAACAAATTGAAGTGAATCACACGTTAGCACAACCTTTATATTTGATATACAAAACGCACAAGAAGGGGGGTTGAATTATGTATCCCTTTTTTAAAAAAGTATTCCCCTTTTTTAAAAACAACTTGCTTTTTAGAACTATTGAATAAACGTATCACTAAGTATTGTAAATCGCTTCTAAATACTTGTATAACACAATAAGAGTAAAAGTATAGAGAGTTAGAAACGACACAGCAGATTTATACTGGTTCACCCCAAACCGTGAGATAAGTCCAGTCCTCATAATCTTTTTCTGAGATTTCACTAAACTTCTCAAAATTACAAGTATTCTTTTCACCGAGTCTCTTTAGGTCTCTTACAGCAAGTATTCTTTTCAAACTTAGCCTCTTCAGGCTATCTTCTTTTCTTCTTTCTTACTGAAAGATGTTTTGAGCTTTGTTACAGATAATAGTAGCTCTAAGTTTTTGAACAATAAAATTTCTAGCTCTTTTGAATTTCACTAACTTCTGCAGTCTTCGACTCTAACTCGTATTTATAGCCTTCTTCTTCAACCTCCTCTTAATAACTGCTTCTTTCTTCTTGTTTCTTGATCTTTGAAAAATCAGTTATTCAGTTGAGTTCTGTAACTAACTCAAACTGACTAATCATCTGATGTGGTATCGGGTCTTCCGTCTCATTTTCTTCCATCTCATTTTGCTTCCATTTCATATTGCTTCCGTCTCATTTTGTCTTCCGTCTCATTATTTTCCTCCGCAGCTTCGTCTTACTTTCTTCTATTGTTTTTATTTGGTCTTCATTAAAATGTTAATCGTAAAGTCATTTTGACTTAACAATCTACCCCTTTTTGATGATAACAAATAATCAAACATAGTTGTTAGAAAGAAATTATTAATATTATTTATACGACAATGTATACTTGAAGAATTGTAAGCACTATCTTCTTCTTCTGATCTTCTCTTTTCTTCTTTTTCTTTTCTCCTCCTATCTTTGTCCATTTCTTTCTCCTTTCCTCTTCTCTCCCCCTATTTGTTATTGATCAAAAAGATCATAACCTCAAATGCTTCATAACTTCAGAAAGCATTTCTCTCATTTCTGTGCGGAGTGACTTGAGATCTTATCGAATATACTCTACTTCTTTATACAAGTCACTCACAGAAGCACACAGATTATCAGCTTTATCTTCAATGTCTTCATCATGCTTCTGTTGTACTACTTCAAGATCAACGATCGTAGTTTATGCATCTGAATATATGACACCTGGTTCAGTGATTGTAAGGGTAGGAGGTTTGACAGATAGGTTCGATTTTGGGAGATCAGAGTCTTCAGGGTTGGTTAGTCATGGAACTTGTCTTCCAAATAGGTGTAGAACATCTCTAATTGAAGACACAATACTTAACGGTCTAATGTGCATAATTAGATGCACAAGAGTCTCCATTGAGTAGCTGACATCTCCAATCCTAATGGATCTGTACTGCCCTTCTGTAAGTCTTCCAACTACCTGAGATGAGTCTTCAGTGTTTCGTCGACCATAATTGCTTCCAGATGCCTTCAAAATGTAGTGGAAAACATAAGTTCCTTTCTGCTGGGTTGCATAGCATACCTCATCTATGTCCCTCACTTAAGTTTCGATTTGTTCCTCTGTCAGATCACTTGTTAAACCTTCAGGGTACAATTTCTTCTTCCTCTTTTCATCATTACGAACAATGTAAGGCTTTGGTTGAAAATCAGGCACAACCTTGATCATAGTTCTCTTTATGATTGGTAAGATAGTGTACCTCTGCCTTGTCATCTGTGTGTGGTATGGTTTGGTTCCTTCATCCTATAGAAAACCATACATACTTATATCATCATCACCTAACAGATGCATTGTAGTACTATTTACCACGATTGGTTGTAATTGTGCCTTGACTGACCTTATTGGGGTTTCTCTGATGATTATAGAAGTGCTACTCCTGACAGGTTGAATTTCCTCAATAACCTTAACTCTCAATTCCTCTTTTCTTAAAGGTTGAGAGGTTTTGACCTGTGCTGGACTGCATTCAACTGACTTCTTCTTATGAACAGCAGTAGGAGTGCTCTTCTTCTGACTAATTTTTTTGCTTTTTCCTTTCTTCAATCAGTCTGAGAGTCTGTTGTTGAGGTTGTGGTTTCTTCTTCTCAAACTCCAATTTCCTCTTTTATCTCAGTCTCTTTAGCCAATTTAACTAAATCTTCCTTTAAGATTGAGACTAAGGACCTTGTTGCCTGAGGTGCTTTCTTCTCAGAGTCTTCACCATAAGTCAAATCTTTTCCTATCTTTTCCTCTTGCTGACGCAGGGTTCGTACTCTGGGCGACCTTTTCGCTTGATTAGGTATTTCTGAAAGAATTGTCTCCCCCTTTCTTTTCAAGGACACTTTCTCTATATACTGCACCTAGCTTCCTTCTCTATGAGAAATCGTCTTATCTTTCATCGCTTCATCTGACGATTTCTTTTCTCCAACTGCAGGCATTTTCTCGCTGGATTGAGATTTTAATTTTCTTGTGGGAGTCCCCTTTTTGGCACACTCCCCCTTAATCCTTGCTATCGTCTTAAAATCTGTTTCTTCTTTCTCCAGATTCTTTAAGCCCATTTTGCCAATAGTTGCAGAATTAATGACGCTTTTGATATTCAGCTTCATCCTGTTTCCTCTCTCCAGAAGAACTTTGAAATCTCTGAATATTCTTGTCAGCATCATCCCATATGGTAGGGTAGTCGAGTCTATATTCGATTTTACCATATACTGGAAGATAAGAAAAGGTAGATCTATAGCCTAACGATTAAGTAGATAAAATAGGCATTGTTTATGTAACGTTGTCACCAGATGCCTCGATCTTGTTCTTGTTAGAACACAATGAAAGAATAGTATATGTAGAACTCTAGCCTTTGGCACAAGACTTAAGGCCTTCTTCTCCTTTAGGTTATTGCTTCCATAGAGTTGTCGGTTAATCTGTAACTCTGTCATGCTAGCTTGAGTCATCCATTTGTCCTTATGAGCAAGCTTTACTTTAACACTTGGATACTCATTAGCCTTCTCGATCGATTTTAGTGTTACTATCACTGACAATCTATCCACCACTAATACAAGAGTATCGTCTACCACTTTCATATTCTTCTAGAAGTCATAAACTTCATTCATGTGTACCGTCTCATGAACTTGAAGGAAGTTTCTCCAACCAGCTGCCACAATCTCCGGTTCAATATCCATATTGTCCTTCTTCAAGTACTAGAAATCAACAAATCTTTCACTAGTCATTGCTGGCTCCATTTGTTTCTATAGTTGACAATAAACTGAATGCACAAATATCTTTCTCAAAAGGTGAAGTCGGTTTCTGAGTTTGAGAACGTGAACAAAGAAGGTTTGATATCCAAACAGGGTAATGAAAGGCTTTTTGTTGAGAGTTCTTCAAAGGTCGATGTCAGGGCACATCAAGAGTGTTCTAAAATAGATGATGTTCTCAAGACTATGAGAAATTTTCCTGCTAAAACTTTTTTGTGACAGAGGTTACCGGCTCTAACTCACTGTTACTATTACTGTTAACTTTTATGACCTTTTATCTGGTTTGTGACGTGTCAGACAGTTGATCGCTTAACATTACCAAGTTAAGGTTTCATCTGATTTCTTTAAATCTTTCTTCACTCAATGGCTTAGTGAAGATGTCCGCCCATTAATAGTTCGTCTCAATAAACTGAAGACTTATGATCTTCCTCTGAACATAGTCTCGTAGAAAATGGTGTCTGACTTTGATATGTTTAACTCTCGAATGTTGAATCGGGTTCTTTGACAAGTTGATGGCACTTGTGTTGTCACAAAAGATTGGGATTTCCTCTTCTTGTACTGAGTAGTCTTCTAGCTGGTACTTGATCCACAACGTTTGTGAACAACAACTTGCGGCTGACATATGCTCGACTTTAGTAGTTGATAGAGTGATTGAGCTTTGCCTCTCACTCGACCATGAAACTCAGTTGTGGCCAAGGAAGTGACATCCTCTACTCGTGCTTTTTCTATCAATCCTATCTTCGGCATAATCCGCATCATAGTAGCCAATTAACCTAAAAGCTTTACCTTTCTCATACATTAAGAAAAGATTAGTAGTACCTGAAAGATATCTCAAAATTCTTTTAACGAAAATGTAATGAGACTCTCTAGGATTCGCCTGAAAACTTGCACACAAACAAACACTAAATAGAATGTCAGGTCTACTTGCTGTAAGGTAAAGTAAAAAACCAATAATCCCTCTATACAGGGTTTGATCAACCTTCTTGCCAGTTTCGTTCTTAGACAAAAGGTTTGAAGGATGCATCGAAGTTGACATTGGTTTTACTTTTTCCATATCATATTTAGTCAACAGTTCCTTAATATACTTCTGTTGATGGATGCAAAGAATTTTAACTCACCCATCATGCTCATCTCAAACTCGTTTTTCATCAAATTTTCAAAACTAGTGCATAGCTTCTGTGACGTTGCACTAAAAATAATATCATCAACATAAATTTGAACTATTATGAAATCATTCTTAATGCACTTTCTAAATAACATCTTATCTACCTGACCTCTACTGAACTTGTTCTCAATAAGAAAAGAACTTAGACAATCATACCAACCTCGAGGAGCTTGTTTCAAGCCATACAAAGCTTTATGAAGTCTATAGATATGGTCTGGATTCTTAATATCCTCGAAACCAGGAGGTCGCTTCACATAAACCTCTTCATCTATAAAGCCATTCAGAAATGCATTTTTCACATCCATTTGAAATAGCTTTATGTCGTGACAGACAGCATATGCAAGCAAAATCCTAATAGCTTCAAGTCTTGCTACAGGATCATAAGTCTCATTGTAGTCTATTCCTTCTTGCTGATTATAGCCTTGTGCTACTAATCTTCCTTTGTTCTGACTCACTCTTCCTAATTCGTCTAGCTTATTCTTAAAAACCCATCTAGTTCCTATAATGGACTTTTTAGAGGATCTAGGAACTAAGGACCATACGTTATTCCTAGTAAACTGATTCAGCTCCTCTTGCATAGTTAAAATCCACGCTTCATCTTGAAGAGCTTCATCAATTTTCTTAGGCTCTATTTTAGAGACAAATGCTACATTGGCTTCTCTTCTGAATTTGGATTTTGTTCGCACTCCTTCTGAGGTCTCTCCTATAATCAACTCTTCTGGATGAGAACTCTTATATTTTTAATCTCTTTTCAAACCAAGAGTCTCAGGAATATCTTCAACTTTTTCTACAAGAGTATCTGATGGTTTTTTCAAAGCCATCAGCCGCGGCGAGAGTCGGATAACCCGGACCCAAAATGGAAAATTATCCACCGATCCGACCTGGTCCGCACGCACCCCTATAAAAACTTACCATTTAGGGCAAACCGAGGCAGCCGCGACAGTGTTCTCCAGCGTTCTT
>JANPWU010000007.1:6711723-6725214 GCA_024707465.1 Erythroxylum daphnites
ATAAAAATAAATAGGTTTAAAATATAAGATAATAATTTAAGAAAATATATTACAATACTCTAGTAATTTAATAGATATATAAATTAAAAAGTATCTCAAGAAATAAGGCATTTGGTATGCACATTATGCTTCCTACAGTACTATCAAAGCTTTGACGGGTAAACAATTACTTCTTTGGTTATTTGCTTTCATCAAAATGGGAGAAAGATAGCTAGTGTTTCAGTAGGTATTGTATGTCCCGGGTGCAATCATCTAGCTGCAGTTGTAATCGTTATCAGATTGAAAGTTACTCGATGTCTTCATGAAACTCATGCCATGAATCCTTCAGGACAGTTACTTGCTCCGAAGAATTCAATTTCATTTATTTTCCGGAAGGTTGATGTCCCAAGCCCAATTTTATAAATTCATAATTGATATTTTCCCGGAAAACTACATTTCAAAGTCACACATAATGTAGTAAAGAAGCATTTGAGGTTTGAGCCTAGTACAGAGATACCGATAGGGATGGGTCTATAGTAGTACTAATTTCTTTTTTCTTTTTTGGGTGAAAGGTCAGCATCGATAATTGTGAAGTGCAAACAATAAAAGATATAATGCGCTGAACCTGAATCACGAATTATTTTAAAAAAAAACCTAAATCATATATTGTTAATGATAAGTTACCTATGTAACGATCTTCCTTTCTTGTCCCAGTACTGTATAACACTTTTGAATCAGTAATAGCAAGTACATGTTATACATGTACTTAAAAGAGATGAGTATTTTAGCTGATTCTGGGGTTATAAAGGGAATGTCACTAGATAGGGTTTTTGGCTTTTATTTTGTAATGCACGTGAATGTGGTAAAAAGAGTACATGTAATTTTTTTCGTGGTGTGACTCCCATTTTCAACAAATGAAAAAAAGAAGATTGAAATAGAAACGTCTGCAAAAATATTCCCTAGTTGCGATCATTGGCTTGGAAACCACGACATTGTCATTACAATAGTGTTTGCTGAACACCGTTTACATCCTTGTCATATACATAGTTCAATATGTTAGCATAATGATATTGCTTTATTCGGTGTTTAAAATATAAACATTTAGGGGATCATATTGCCATGAAATAAGGTGGAACTACAAAGACCGGAAAAATAGATGAAATAAGATTTTTGGCTCAAATTGTGTTCAAAAAGATAGTTGCCTTTTATAGGCTTAGATACAGAGTTTGTTGTAACTTAACTCTACAAATAAAAATAGAAAAAGAATCTTTGTAACAAATAATGTAAGAAAGAAATAAAGTAGAAAATAAAATAGAAGAGACTAGACATCGACCTAACTATTTCTCAGACATGGAAATGGATCAAAAGAATACCTTGATCTACTTGTAAGATGAGGCCCAACTCTCGAGGAGAGACTCGCTCCAAAAGCCTGCTCCATAACCCGATCCAAGTCTCTAGAAATCTTTCGTCAGCTAGTTTTTAGGGGGGTGCTTGGTTGATGAATTTAGGAAGAGGTTAATGGATAAAAAATGAAAAGTGAGTAGTTGGTTGTTGATTATTATTATTATAAGAGCAATAGTTTGATATCTCACTTTTGGAGAATCCTCCGTACCCTCCAATTAGTAGAGGAATGAGTTTCATTCTTTAGCAGTGACTCTTTTTTAAAAATATTTTTAATACTAATTAATTAAATACAATTAATTAATTAAAATATAATTAATTAAAATAATATTATTTATTTATTAATCACATTACAATTAATTAAAATATAACTAATTAAAATATAATTCATTCATTAATTAAAATATTTTAATTAATGTAATTAATTAAAATATAATTCATTCATTAATTAAAATATTGTAATCAATTAATCAATTATAATATACTTAATTACAATATAATTAATTAAATTATTATTATTAATTATTTAAATTTAATATAATTAATTAAAATATAATTCAGTCATTCATTAAAATATTGTTATTAATTAATTAAAAATCAATTAATCAATTATAATATAATTAATTACAATATTATTATTAATTATTTAAATACAATATAATTAATTAAAATATAATTCATTCATTCATTAAAATATTGTTATTAATTAATTAAAATATAATTAATAATTTAATAATTACATTATAATTAATTAAAAATAATTAATTAATTAATTAGTTAAAATATAATTCATTAATTAATTAATATATTGTAATTAATTACAATATAATTAATTAATTAGTTAAAATATAATTCATTAATTAATTAATAAAATGTAATTAATTAATTACAATATAATTAATAAAATGTAATTAATTAATTAATTAAAATATAATAAATTTTATTTCTCAATATTTTTTACAAACCGATCACTGTCAATGATAATAGTAATTATTCCTTTCTCTTAACCAACCATCATAATTATAATAATAATATAGATTTCTATTCCTTACTATAGTCCGCTTACATCCCCACCTTTGATAAACACAGAATTAGCACAACAAATTCAAACCCTTGAAATGCTTATCATGTTCATGGCCAGTCCTCCCACCTTCAAGTCAAATTTATCAATTTTTAATAGTCGCCAGATTTTAAACAGACAACAATCGACAGAACAGTTTCCTTGAACATACAAGACATCTTTTACATGTACGAGTCAAATTATGCACATCTATACTTAACTTTCTAGAACGCTTATCATTCTGTGCTGTACTTTCAAGTCCACGTAGAGGTATTAGATATATATTTAATAATAATGGAGATACTTGAAAACGTCATTGAAAGTGGCTAAATGATATAAATAATTTTTATCTTAGAATTTGTCTGTCCCACGTACACTAAAATATTTTTTATAGTAGCACTCACACACACGACACATGAACCCAGTCTATTCTGGGGTCATGGACATGAGCTAGCGTTGTTTTGGATTTAGTGGTTATCCAAATTTTCGTTGTTTCTCTTCTTCGTTATTCCTGTAGAAGGGACTTAGGCTTAGAAAAGGGATATAAATTATACAACACACTTGAATCGTTCTAAACTAAAAGTTTAAATCTAGCTAATGTATCCACTCCTACGAAAATTGAAGTTTCTTCAATAGAAACAGTACAATGATAATTCCTGGTTGAATAGCTAGAATATGAAACGTATTGGGAATTTGGGATCGATATATTATATATCATCATATCAAGAATTTACGTATATGAATATATGAAAAAAGAAATCCACGCATATATATATAAAATATATTGAGGATATATGTGCATAAATAACGTTGTTAACAACTATCTTACATAAATATTTAAATCTAAATTTAAAATTTAGAAACTAGACGAAATATATAGTTTAAGAGATAAATTTTGAAAGATTGGACGATGAAATAATATATCTTATAAATTTCTATAAATTGTTCGAAGCTTTTAATTAATGTCATCAATAATGAGAAGCGAATCCTTTAATTTTGCGGTTGGACGAAATTATGAAGCATTCTATTCCATGCTCAATTATGGGAGCATCGGATCAACTTTGGACCACCCAAAAGAGGGCTGCAGTCTTCGGTCGACCGAAGAAGGTTCTAATGAGGTCAAGTTGTCTCTGGCTTCAATTATTTGTCTGTTAACATGGGCGGGTGTGGAATCCGATTACCCAGATAGAAGCTGAATTCGGGTCTATCACATAACTTGTCGGACAAAGCTTCAGCTAGGTTTAGTTTTATAAACCAAAGCATATAAAATTTGAGCACATCAAATTAATTCATGTAAACATTTTATTCTTTTAAACAATTATTTCTCAAAAATCAAATGTATAAAAAGGTTCAAATTTATATAGATTAACGTACATGAACTTTTATTTAGGAATTATATATTATGCAATTACAACATAAAAATAGGAAACACTTACACACAATATATATATATATATGTGCCATAAAAGAAAAAGGAACATGATATGTGATCCCTTTTCCTATTTTGCTGTAATCACAAATTATCGAAGGTCTATTCATTGTTGATCATTTTTGGTGGCATTAGTTTTTGGATAGTTCCTTTTCAGGTATCATATATTATGATATAGAAAAAAAATCATCATTTATTAATCATATAATAAAAATATTTTCAAAATTTTTAATTGAATTAGTATTAAATAAATAAATAATTTTTTTATAAATGTGGATTAAAACTTGTTTAAAAATAAAAAATTCATCAACTATTTTCTTATTTTCGGAAGAGTACTTATTCTATAAACAAGGTACAAAAAGATTTTTTATTTTTAAATAAAATATATAAAATATTTGATGCTCACATTATTAGTTCTTAGATTTTGTGTAGTTACCACACTTAATAATTTAAAGCCATTAACTCCTTTATAATAAATCTTAACTCAATAATAATAGTAGTAATAATAATAAAATTCCTTAACTCAAGTTTTAGTATTAAGTACTAACATGATTTCATGTGAGAATTTGGAAAAGATCAACTTTTAACTGTGCATCTAAGTATCCGCTTGTAACCCAAAACACGCTAAAAATTTGTGGGCAGCTAATCAAGATCTCTATCGAACATTGACTCAGCAAGAACATGTTTACATTAAGGGTTTACACGATATTACAGGTTAGCCAGTGACTGAAAGGGAAACTGGCAAATGAAAACAAAACGACGACTATAATAACGATAAAGTCCCGTTCAACAAATATAACTCGTAAAAAATGGGAAACAAATTAAAGGACCAAGTAATAAGTTGGTGTAATTTAGGGTACGTAACTTGGTCAAAATATGCGAGTATTCATTTGGTAGGTGTATACAGTATGGGGAATGTATTGATGCCATGACGATGATACTAATCGCGTGGAGTCTCAACCCCATGGCTCATATTATAAAATTCTGTGATGATGACCCATAAAATAGTATTTCAAAAGACTCTTTCCAAAATCCTCTGGACCCCACCTCAGTACTTGAGAGAAAATTCAAGACTTGACCCCGATGGTCTACCAACTCTGGAGACTTATTAAAGTAAGCTTCTTGGTGTTGAAAGTGTGTTTTTGTGACCATTTCCTGATGTTCTGTGGCCTATATTTGCCCGGGTATCTTAAATTGAAGTGGTGAAGAAGAAGCAGAAGAAAATGATGATGATCGGTCAAGAGACTAGTATGAGTACCGTTAGCAACAAGGATGATGATGAAGTTCCACTTCCAGGCTTCAGGTTTCATCCAACAGATGAAGAACTTATCAGTTTCTATCTTCGCCGAAAAGTTGACAGGAAACCAATCAGTATCGAGCTCATCAAGCAAGTTGATATCTACAAGTATGATCCATGGGATCTACCAAGTACGGTTCTAATTCATCTCTCTTATATGTATTGAAGCTTTCACATCTCTGCAACTTATATACACCTATATATATATTTATAGTAATTTAAAAATATAAAAGCTAGGTTTTGGACTTGTAATTTGTAAAGAACCAAACAGATGCTAGTCAAGGTTTTGGACTTGTAATTTGTAAAGAACCAAACAGATGCTAGTAAATCTTATCCATGTTTTTTTCCCCCTCTTTTTCATTTCATTTCCATCTTAATGAGGTTATAATCCATGAAACCTGAATAAGATGGTGTCTTCAAGACGGACGAACTACCCCATGCAAATGGAACTATTTAGTTGTTCGCGCTCTAAGTCCGATCTATTTCTTCAAAACTGGAGAAAGAAATTGTATGCAACAATTGAGTTTTGGTTCATCCTAAGAGTGTTTTCACCACAACTTTAAGGATTAGCGCATAAAATTCACTAGACGAGTGCAGCGGGGATTATGGAATAGTAGCGGGGATTATGGAATAGTTTCCCAGCGAGACACTAAAACTGCAAACTTCCTAGATGCCTTTCTTAAATTGCCTTGGAAGCCTAAGTTTTTCTTTTCTATAAACTTTTTATGATAACTGTGTAACTACATAAAATGATCAAATTGCTTAGGGCAACAATATCGTATCCCGTTGCGCAGTTAATTAAGATTACGAAAAGGCATACATAACCTTTTTAAATTGTATTTCTCGATCTTATACTGATGACTGCTATGCTTCTTTCAGAGCCCAGCGGTGTTGGAGATACTGAAGGTTACTTCTTCTGTAAGAGAGGAAGGAAGTACAGGAATAGCATAAGACCGAATAGGGTAACAGGATCGGGGTTTTGGAAAGCAACGGGCATAGACAAGCCTGTGTACCCGCAAGGAGGAGAAGGCCGGGACTGTATTGGACTTAAGAAGACCTTGGTTTACTATCGTGGAAGTGCTGGAAAAGGCACCAAAACCGATTGGATGATGCATGAGTTTCGCCTTCCAACTACCGACAGCAACACGAACAACGTAACTCATAGTGTCAAGAACTCTACACCAGAAGCTGTACGAACTTTGAAATCGATATACCTCAAATTTCAAGGTAACTTTAATCATTAACCTAGTTCTTACACTTGTTTTCTTTTGAATGGCACCACAGGAAATTTGGACATTGTGTCGAATTTTCAAGAGAAATGTGTCCTACAGAAAGTACACTTCTGATTGGAGACAATTATCCACCAGGCGTAATCAAGCGCTCGACACAAGCTCAAAAACATGCAGTATGGACTCTAGCAGTCGAGAAAATTATGTTTGTTTCAGCACACCATTCATTCAACAAAGCGAGAAAAAGCCTGTTGTGAATCATCTCAATGAGTGGAAACAGTTTCACGCTAACCAATTGAGCCCCAGCACTCATCAGCAGCCCCTACCTGTGGCTTCAACATCGAGTATTTCTAGCCCTTATGGAAGTGACTTTATTAATTACGGCGACTGGGATGAGCTTAGATCAGTTGTAGAGTTTGCCTTCGGTCCCTCTCTTCTGTGAATATTTCTAAAGGACAAGGATTTAAAATTGCGGTCTGCAGATGTTGAACTCTATGTATTGGTAGCAGCTGCGATCCATATGCAGTTTCTTATATTTACTTATAATCGTGTTAGAACATAGAAAGATATAACTACAATGTTTTCTTTTGTTTTTCCTAAAGTCAAAGAGTATATTAAGAGAAAAGCACACAGGGACATTAGAAGGGTAACTAAAGGACCAAAACCTGATCAAGATCGAACAAAATAACAAAACACCTATGATCTAAATGTACAAAAAGAACACTTGTGCCCAACTGTTAAGAATTAATTTGATTTATGTCAGATGTTTAGCAAGGTTATTTAGTTGTCCAAGTCTTTAGGAAGTCAATAAATTGTTACTAAGTTGTTGAGTCGCGAAGTAGTAGTGGGTAGTTTTTATTAATGCTTTTGTGACCCATGTTGGCCACTATGCGTAAGCCTTATATAAGGCCTTATTCTGAGAATTTAATTAAGGTGTGTGAGTTAACATCATTTCATTTTATCTCAGTGTTCTCATCTTCTCTGCTCACTCTTCTTTTTATCGTTTATGTTCAAAAAAATTCTAACATGGTATCAGAGTCATAGATCCTTGAGGGACTGTGAGATTGAATGAAAAAAAAACTTTCAATGGCTACTAGCAATTCAGCTACTCTCCTACCCCTAAATTTCAATGGTGAAAACTATCAAGTATGGGTTGTCAAGATGAAGCTCATTTACGAGATCTCGGTTTATGGAAATGGGTGGAAGAAGAAAGGGAATTACCAGCCTTAGGAAATAATCCAATACTAAGTCGAATAAGAGCTCATGAAGAAGATGCAGCAAAAGCCCCAAGAGTGTTATCTATTATTTTTCTGTAGTTTCAGAATCAATTTTCACGAGAATTATGACTTGTGAAATAGCTAAAAACGCTTGGGATATGCTGAAAGAATTATATCAAGGCAATGAAAGAATGAAGAAGATGCAAGTTTTAAATCTTAAAAGAGATTTTGTAGCTTTGAGCATGAAAGAGCATGAGAGCATACAAGAATATTCTGAACAATTGATGACTTTGGTGAACAAAATACAGCTATTAGGGGAGGATCTATCCGAGATCAATATTGTAGAAAAGATTTTCATAAGTTTGCCCAAAAAATTTGAGGCGAAAATTTCATTTCTTGAATATTCAAGAGATATTAATGATTTAACTTTATTCGAATTGATTAATGCTTTATAGGCATAGGAGCAAAGAAGGGTCATGCGGAAAGTTGAAACTAAGCAAATCGATGAAAGAGCTCTTTTAGCCAAATTGTCAAAACAAAAAGGTAAATTTTCCCAATGTGATCATTATAAGAAATCGGGGCATGAAGAGAAAGATTGTTCGCATAAGGGAAAACTTCAATGTTTCAACTCTAAAAAATTTGGACACCTACAGAAAATTGCAAACTGAAAAAGGAGCAAGCAAATATGGTGGAGTTGGTTGGTGAAGAAACTCTTTTTTGAGAGTTGGTGAGATGTGCACCAAGATGTTTTTGGAGAGATGTGCTCCAATGATTGTAGGTTGGTGAGAAGGGCATCAACAAGATGATGAGATGTACGTCAATAGGTAAAGAGAAGTGATTCACAGAATATTCTGAAGATGGGAAGAAGTGCTCCAGAAAATTTGAATTGCCATGTAAAAGAAGTTGTGTAGGAGTTGACTTAGCCAAAGTTGTCAATTTAATTCCTAAACTGAATTCTACAGAGTTCAGTTTAAGGAAAGGTGTTAAGAATTAGTTTAATTTATGTCACATGTTTAGCAAGGTTATTTAGTTGTCCGAGTCTTTAGAAAGTCGGTAAATTGTTACTAAGTTGTTGAGTCACGATAGTAATAATAGGTAGTTTTTATTAATACTTTTGTAACCCATATTAGCCACTATGCGTAAGCCTTATATAAGGCCTTATTCTGACAATTTAATTAAGGTGTGGGAGTTAACATCATTTCATTTTATCTCATTGTTCTCATCTTCTCTGCTCACTCTTCTTTCTATCGTTTATGTTCAAAAAAATTCCAACACTAAAAAAATATAGCTTAAAGAAACAATAAACTTTTATAGATCTCAAAAGATATACATCTGCAAGCATATAGTAATTAGGCTAGGCAATAGAGGTACGAGACCTACAGATTAGCTTGTGCACAAATTAAGTAAATTCAAAACACCATTTGCAAGCCAATTTCGAGCACATGGGTTTACTTATCTGTTTGGAGGCATATCTATCTGATTTAGACTATAAGCCATTTCAAGAGCTTAAAGGCTTGTTTACTTCCTTCTTGAAAATCCTACTATTCTTTCCATACCACAAAGTATATACACAACAACTTAAATCTATCCTATAGATTTCATGTTGGTTTATACTCTTTAACCAATCGGTTGATTATAGTTCAGTGATATAATTAGTTAAAGCATTCTTTATCTTATAAATATTTAGATGTATATAGTAAATTCTATAGGATATATATACATTGCAAATAAAATTATGATAAGATAATAATTATGAGATTCATATTGCAATTATATATTATTTATAAATTGTTCCTAGTTGTTATTCTATTAAGATTAGAAATTAATAAAGCATAAAAAGATTAACGCACTTTATGTTTCTTCCTATGAAGGAAGCAGTTGATCCTATTTACTAAAGTATGAAGATACTTAAACATATACATGGGTGTTTATTAGAAAACAAGTTTACTGAACTAACCTTATATGAGAATCCTATTAAGAACATTACTTATATGTCTATAGAAAATTTCATGATGAAGATCGTATAAATAATCATTTGACTGTAGATCTTCAAAATATCTAATATAAGGATTATTATGTTTTGATACTACTTATGATCTATTCTAGTCAAAGATATCTCAGTCGCTAGTCATTGGATGTATCATGAACTATACAAAGAGTGTAGTGATCAATATATGATTCATTACCTTAAAGTGATAGGGAGAATGTCCACTATTCTTAATTAGTATTGATTTAGAAAATCCTAACTAAAGTGTACACTTTGAATATAGTTTTCAAATGTTATTAATTGAATCAATGGCTATTGGTGGAGAGCTAACATAATTGAAACAATACATGATAAAAGAATTGAATTATACATACAAAATATGTATGAAATTAGAATTTTATTTGATCTAAATCACTAAAATATCTAAAACTTATTATAAATAGATTTAGATTCTAAGGGAAGTAGTACTCCCTTCTTACCATCTTTGCAGCAGTTGTAAAATTCTTTTAACATGTTCTATGGATATCGTGCAACTATGTTAATTGAGATAAACCAATTTCAGAAATAGTTTGAAGGACATGACGAGAAAGAGATCAAGCTTCAGATTGAGGTATGAATCATGATTCATGTTTTATTACATTTTATATGTTAATCTGTCAAAAAATTTTAGTGATTCAATTTGACTTCAAGAAAACAAAATTAATATTTTAAAACGATTCTTGCCACAAATTTTTAGTAATTTTTGGTTGTCGAGGCTGCTTGAGAAAGAGAAAGAGGACCATGGCATGCATTGTAGAGTGCTAGATGGAGGGAGGTCAGTTGACTTTGCACATTAGAGTAGCTACGCTGGCAAGAGAAGGTGGTTGTGGCTTTATGGAGCTAGTGAACACAGGAAACCTCAAGTAGAGGGAAGGTTAATGTATCTGAGTTTACTCGGAGTGTTTAGTTTTATTTTAATTACAAGCCAATGATCAAAAGCCAGCTTTAGGGAGATTGCAGTTGAACCAACTAGTTTGTGCAATTCGTTGATTTGAAAAGATAAAACAAACGGAGGAATGACAAATCTTCAAGGGCTTGTCTTCTTTGGTGAGGGGTCAGGATTATATAATGGCATCAGGTCTCTAATTAGGGAAAGGAATCAGGCGCTTTAAAAGGGCCAGTTCCAAAATGTTGTTGCTGACGACCAGACCAGCTGAACTTTGGCTTGCATATGGAGACAGCTGTGCAAGGTCTAATTGTTTGAACCTTTTCAGAGGTCTCAGCTGATGTTTATTGTCAATATAAACAAAGCCTTTTTCCCATTACATACCGATTCTCATCCTTTGCTTCCTTGTCAAGAAAGAGCTTCCACTTGACTTGATTTGCCAAAAGAAATTGTCTTTTAGGATTTTAGAGTGACCCACAGTGACTGACTATTGGAAAAGCCTCCAAATTACCTTACCTAGCAACACTTCGTTCACAATATTGACAGGAGCTAGATCCAACCTTCCTTCTTCCTTAAGATAACACATGACTTTCCGTGATACTTCAGCTTCTGCAAGATTAATATAATTGGAAACAGTCTATAGCTAATTCTTCAAAATTTTCTCTATCCGTATGGTGATTTTAGCTGGTCGTACGAGATACGCTGATATTCGAGAAGGACTTGATGAGCTGTAGCCTCTAGTATGGGACAATTGTTTGACATTCCAAGAGCTAATTCTCCTCTCTACCTACTTTACGAGGGGGAGACAATCCTTAAATATTGAAATCCTATCAAGTGAACCACGCGAGTTGCTGGAGCATGTCGAAGAGGATGTTGGACTTGTGTGATGTAGTGATTTTTTTTTTTTTTTGAAAGGTTGTGTGATGTAGTGATTGGGAGGAGTAAAACCAAACAGCAGTTATGGGTCTTGTCAGTCTAGCATTTAAATGGAACGTCGTTTACAACGTCGGAGGTGTTTTTCAATTTTAAAATTTGGATTGGACGTAAAATCGAAAGTTTTATTGATCACCGATTCGACCGGTTAGACCACCGGTTGAACCGGTATGACATAATAATTACGTAATAATTATATTTAATATTAGTAATATTTAAAAACAAAAAAATACCAAATAATACAAATAAATATAAATAAAATTTTCAACCATCAATCATATAATTGTTCTCAAATAATAATTAAAATATCATCACCAGATGTCAAAATAATTGCATCAACCAATGCAAAATAAAAAAATCCACCAAAAAGTGCCTAAATATTTAATATCATAACCAAATCCGAGTCTAACATATCTATTAAAACAAGACAACAAAATCAACAATTATCTCAAATAATAACCACATGATTGAGTCCAAATGAAATTTACATCAAACAAATCAAACAATCCACCATCAAGTATTTTAATAAAGTCACATTAAAAATCATCATCTTCATCAATGAGGTGATTCTTTTGTTGCCTTAAGATACGAGCAACTTCACCATCATTAGAACTCGAGGTTCCGGCAGCAAAAGTTGTTAAATCAATATGATCATTGATCCTATTTGTGTCTTCTTCATCACCTAAACAAAAAGAGTGCAATTAAATAATGTAAAATAATAAAAAGGTAGATAATATTACAATTAAAAATTAATTAGTTTCTTATATAACATCGGGATGGCTGCAAATTTTCATTAGATAATTCTTCTTCAAGCATATCTTCTATCTTATCAGCATCTAGCTCTCTACTCAAATCCTCATCAACCACCCAAAATTCTACTTTGTCAATGCTTTCATAATCAATTGGATCATATGGTCTCTTCATTTGTTTGCCACTGTAAATAACGAAAGATTTTAGTTTATGATAATAATATAAAGTACTAACTTATTGACAAGTGAAGAAATCTTACCGATGCTGCAACCTCAAATTGTAATGAACAAACACAAGATCATTGAGTCTTTGATGTTCCAATCGATTTCTTCTCTTAGTATGAATCCTCTCAAATACACTCCAATTCTATTCACACCCCGATGAAGATGAAGTCTAACTCAATATCTTAACTGCAATCTGTTGCAATAGCGCTAACAACAACAACAGAGATTTCACAGGGCATATAGCAATAAAGATCAGTTCTTCATATCAAAAGCTTCAAACTTTCAGGAAAAAACGACAGTAAACAGAAACTAGAAGACTTACTTCCGGAAGATTAAGGCACCCTTCTAATCAGGAAACGAAATCAAAGTCCAAAGTTTGCACCTTGCGAGATTTCCCAATGGCGCCGACGGGTGGATGGTGGCAAATTGGCAGCAGCGGGGGGTTGGGGGTTGTAAGAAGGTGAGGACTGAGGACAGTGAGAAGGGTTTACTTTTTAAAAGGTGGGTTTTATTTTTGAACCAGTGGTCAAACCGGTTCAACCAGTTCTGGTTTAACCGGTCAATTGACTAGTTTTTACCGGTTCGTACTGGTTCAATTATGAATTGGTTTTTATGTGTGGACCGGACCGGATAGCCGACCGGTCACCGGTCGAACCAGTCAAACCGGCCAGGCCGGACCGGGTTTTAAAACAGAGGTGGGCTCTATATAAATAAAAAAGGGGGTGTAACTAGCTACCTTTAAAGACTTTTGGAATTAAGTTAAAGGATGCTAATCTTCAACAAGTATAAAGGTTTGGATCTTAACAATAGTTATATTCGTTCATTAATATCACAAAACGGTATCTGCGAATCATCTCTAGTTTGTTTTTGTTTATTCAGTCCAATGTTATGCATTCTGGAAGGGTATGGAATGCCTTTTGAAAAAATTGGGTTTATAAGAATATTTTGGACCTAAATTATGGGGATAACCTTTTTTTTTTAGAAACAAAAGGTATTTAAGAGTCACCCATTAGAGGATTACTACCTGGCACTAAACAAGTAGGTGTTGGAAAACAGAATC
>JANPWU010000007.1:6777967-6789656 GCA_024707465.1 Erythroxylum daphnites
ACATTTCACATCACTATTTCAGAATAATCCAATAATTCATCTCAATCATTCATATGATACATATAAAGTTATAAATATGTAAATGCACATGTGACTCCATTTCCATTTTACCTTATTGTGACCGATCTCCTATTCACTATCCCGTGTTTGTTGTGGATACTGGGTCATTTCATTTACTGTCCTGTATCTATTGTGGATACTAGGCTCATTATAACTGATCTATGGCTCTTGGTGTACAATTCCTAAGCTTAAAGCTCTTTTTTGTGATGGTCACTCCAGTCACAAACTCTTTTATCTGATTATGCATATCAATGTAATGAAATGCATCAATTTACATAATATGATATCAATACTTTTCATTCAATGTGTTCTTATCATTTATAACATTATTTGAACCTGAGTCCGGCATTCAACATTCAGTTAAGTACACATTTCATATTGCATATACCATTTGAAAACACTTCCATATACAATCCCCAGTATCAAACTCCTTGGACCAACAATGTTCGGAATCATAGCAATCTTATAAGTAACCATTTAATAACTGGAAGTTAACCAAAAACAATTCAATCATAGTGAGAAACATCTAGGTTAACTCACAGTACGCTCCAGAAAAGCTAGTGCTTTGATGATCCGGCAATAATTGGACGTTGGCGATCAACTTGCGTATCTATAGTCATGCAATACATACATAGTTCACAAATCACTAACTTGTTTAATCATATGAATCTTCAGTCATACACATATATAAGTGTCATGTTCAATGCTTGCTCAATTGAATTTCTAGGTATATATTCTTATACATAGATCTTGACTATTCAATTTATGCTTATACACCCTAAGACCATTTAAATATTATATTTTGTATACTATCATTTTGCTATCAGGTTTGTACATTTAACTTAGCTTGATTCACTTCAAATTCATCAAACATACTTTACACTTGTCCTTGAACACTTTCATGATCAAAAAGCCTTTTATAACACGCACATTATTGTTACTTTAAATATGGAATTTCAGCAAGCTAGATTTATACATTCACCAAACTTTTTCCAGTAATATATGTTTATACATTTACCCAATTCTCATTCATAATTACCCCATGTTCTTCAATGCTCATTCATCCATACCTTATACACATTAATCATGTCCTTAGGATCTTGTTTGTATTAAAGGAAGTCATTTATTCCTTTAACAAATTATAATTTCCATATTTGAACTCAACCACATCAAAACAATCTATTTTTTAGGTTATGACATCAATTAACTACATAAAGTTATCAAGCTCTTAACCAATTAATCAAGCAACAATCTAGGCTCAATCCTAGCTTTAATCAAGTCCAAATATACTAATTTAGAGTGAAATTTCTCAGCTAGTTTGACATGTACACAAGGCTAAAATTAAAATTCCAGAATTTTTCATCAGCATCACTGATGTGTGTAACTTTACTACCTTCAATACTTCACGAATTTTACAAGCTTAGAGACATCACTAAAAATTCTGATCACTTGTGTCATTAACTGTCACTTTTTACAAACACATCTACAGCTCTAATTTTCCAAATTCAAGAAATCTCAACCTAAATCATCCATTTAACATTCTGTAACCTATGGTTTTCATGCATCAATAACAAAACGGAAAAGTAACCATTTTATCCATCACATTCCAACACAACATCGTCATCAACGCCACATGCATTCCATCCCAATTCAGTCATCATAAAATATCTATTTCAACATACGACAAAGAACAAATTTTTACTTACTTATTTAGCTTAAGTTCTGCCTTAATGATCAAGCTAACTTAGCTCTCCATGCATGCAAAATCATCCAAGTACAAGATGGAAGTAAAATGATTTTAGCAAAGGCAAAATGATGATAGCATATTATAGCTATCTTTTAGCAGATTTTTCTATGGATCATAAAGTGAATATGAACAAAATTGAAGCGAAATTCAAAAGTTGAAAGGGTGTGCGAGTGTTTTGGTGGTGAGAGTAAAGGAAAGAAGAAGAATGAACATAACAGAAACTATCCCTACAATAGCTTAACTCATTAGGAGCTAGGTGTCACTACTTTACAATGGCATTTGTCACCTATGCGAGTAAGTCACTTATCCTCTCCATAAGCTGCCAGTTATCATAATTATACTAGGCCATTTGTCACTCAATCACTACTACCATTTGTCACTTAATTTCCTATGCCATTTCTCACTTAATTTTCCATGCCAATGTCACTCATTTTATAGTCTTAGTCATCCTAAATTCCATGTGTCAACTTATCTTGCCACTTGATATTTTTCCTAGACTAAATGTACATTTTAATTCATCAATTTTGAATTATAACAATTAATTCCAAATTTACTACTTGTAATCCATCAAACCAAAATTCAAGACATAAGCAATATACAATCAAATCATAATTATTTTAAACCTTTCATACTCCGGAATATGTCAATTGAGTGCAATTTTCCTAAATCAACATTTATGTGTACATATATGCTCATGTTATGCATGTGAATGAAATCATATCCCAAATGTACCAATTCTTTCTAATATACTGCAATTCATGTGACTATCATCACTCTAATCCCTCAATAGGTTAGGAAACCAACTATTACATTATTAGTGTCCAATCTCAATAGACCAATGATTAGGAACAATTTAAGAATAATACATAAATTTAATATGAATCTTATAACTATGATCTCATCATAATTTTATTTGCATTGTATATTTACCTTATGAATTTTATCATATATGTTTGAATATGTATAAGATAAAGAATGTGTTGAAGTTTATTTTAAAAACTTTCTTTACCATAAGTATACGAATCGTATCTTATAGTATCAAAAGTATCGTTCCCACGAGGATTGTATTAGTTACCTAATAATTCTTGTAACACTTTGTTTAAGGTAAACAGTATGATAATATAATGAGAAAATAAATTAAACTATATAAAATTGATAACTGAATAATTAAACAAGCAACAGTGAAATAGTTGATTAATCAGTGATGAAAATTTAGAAATTACTTCTATCCTTATTTGTTTTCACTTCATCTTCTTGATTTAACACTACATGACCCTAGATATTTAATAATTATGATCGCCCTCTCTTAAGATCTAACCAAGCAATCCTACTTAAATAGATAGAAACTGAATTGTGAGCTCTTGATCTATCAAAACTCCTGCTAACTATCTAATTGGATTTGAAGCAATCTTATGGGTAACTAACAAACAATTAAGATCTCTCTTCAAGTACCTATTAACTAAATGTTTATAGGTCTATTATGGTACCAGCTCTTGCTACATAACACAACATAGATGATTCAACATAATCTTTCAATTCAAATTGAATATAAAACAATGAACATCACAAAGAATATTTATTAAATCAAGAATGTATTAACAAATAATTCAACAATAATCCTTAAAGGAAGTTTAGCAATCTATATCCAACATATATTTCAATTGATTCATCGTTAACATTCAAGAACAAGGAAAGAAAAGAAAAGAGTAGAGTTTTGAATTATGAATGTCTTCTCTTCTTTTTCCTTGTACCGGAAAACTATGCAACTTGTTCTATTCAGGAGTTTGGTATCTTTGATCTCTTCTTTTGTGTTTCCAGCCGCCTCTTTTGGTGTTTTTTTTTTTTGCCTTTTATACTTTTTAATCCTCCTAGGTCTCTTTTTAGGGTTTTTACACGTTTTTGTTCCAAACATAGCTCTAAATCACTAAAAATACAAAAATCTCGCAACTTGAAATTTTGGCATTTGCACAATCATGTACCATAGCTTCCTGCACATCCTTTCTTTCATGATCATGCAAGCTATGCACAATCGTGAAAAAGGTTTCACCAAAGCTCCTACTACCCTTATGCACAATCGTGCAGCTGCACGTTTGCGACCCAACTTAGTTCTCTAGCTCCTTCATCTTTTCTTTAACTTTTTTGCCTCTACTCATCATCAAACATGTTAAACATCTCATAAAGCATACAATTAAATTCATATTCTTGTCCTAACTAACAACAATCAAACCAAAACAAAAAACAAAATCACTAATAAGTGCATAAATCTAAGTCTTAAACATAGATTATCACTTTAAGAAAATACTCAAAACACACTCTAATGTATAAAAACACACTATAATTTATATTTATCATAATGCTTTTAAATAATTATTTTACTAAAATACAAACATACGATTAATTGTAGGATATAAATCAACAATAACAATAAAAATATAATAGTTTTTCAATGTAATATATAAGATTACACATTAAATTCTTTTTTGTACGGAGAGCTTGTTGTACACATTTAACAATACAATATGTTAACTTATGGAATAGTAATTGTTACGAAAATATATTAATTAATTTTAATGTTGATAAAGTAGAAGATAATTTTAGAGGTCATCAAGTTTACTCTCTATATCAGCCTCTAGCATACAATCGCATAAAACAGTGGCATGTATGAATACAGGAAAAGTAAAGGTAAAGTTTTACATTTTGCCGTTCCTTTATTCGTTTTGCGTTCGAATTTTGACTACTTTTTATGTGTAGACTTTACTGTTAGGGGGAGAGAGAGAGAGAGAGAGAGAGTATTTGGCGTGCAGGTAATCATGCGAAGTGATGGCAATCGTTAGGATGTGTAAACTAAGAATTGGGTCTTGCCTCTTGCAACGCAAAAAGGAGACAAAAGTGAAGCTGCGGTCCTCGACAGTGTCTATAAAGTGAAAGTGTACGAGTGACTATTGACTGATGCTTTTACCTGGAATTTGAATCATGGTTGGTCTTGTTCCTTACAGGATCTAGCCATTAACCTCGATATGCATGCCAACTTTAAATATATGGGGATATTTTATGTCTGTCATTGAGCAATTGATGTCCTAAGATACGGTATGCACTGGAAAGTAACAGTGATGTCGAAGAAAACAATTTTCAACACTTACACTAGGTTTTAGTGTTCTAAAGAAACTAAATTTAGTAACAAGATGACTGAATAAGTCGAAAAGGCTGCAATGGAAGACTGGCGTTGAATGGTCTGAAATTACTTTGACAGATTTGGTTTACCATATCCTACCAAACGAATCGCCGATGTTCCCCAGTCAGGTTGAGTTTGTCATCCGTCCTAGAATAAAATGTTCTGTCGAAGGCTTAACTTGGCCATTTATGCATTAGGGACCATCATGCCAGCTTTATCTGAAATAAAGGAACTGTGTCTCTCTGATGTCATTAAGCAACCACACTAGTGTTTCCACAATGAGGAGCCATAAGTGAGCTTTTGTCAATTCTTATCTGTTGTTTTAGCCAAGAATGTCACTATCTCCTAATACTCTTATTTGCCTTTATCCCATATTATACCACACTGGCACTCATAAGCGAACACAGAAAAAGTACAATAATCAACCGGCTAAAATAACTTCTTTGAGAGGACTATTGACTAATTAAAGTTAGATCGTAAGCTACTAAAGTATTTGGTAGACTATTGTGAAATAATATGAAAATTTTTGTGAATATTGATAAGTTTCAAGAATGATTGCCAAGACAATAAAGCCCTTCTCTCTACGGACACACAACTCTCAACTTTTCTTTTAGGAACCTTACACTCTTTACAACTCTCTTTCTCCTTTTAAAATAATAGTCGCAACAGTACCTACACTCTTTTCCCCGTTAAACTCTAATCTCAAAGCGGAATTGTTTTAAAAGTAGTTACATACTATCTTAGACTTTCTGATATACAAGATTTTCAGAAGAAGTAAGTGTAGAGCATACTTGTCTCCATATCAAGACAGATAGTAACATCATTCAAGATTTAAGCTTTCAGAAAAGGGAGAACTTAAAGAAAATAGAAACACTCAAATCAAACTTCATTAAACTTCTTCAAATCTAATTCTAAGTCTACTTACAATGAAAGAGGAGCCTTGCCTCTATAGGCAAAGTAAGAATAGAAAAGTAAATTTCTTAAGAGACATACTCATTATAACTTTAGAAAAGAAAGTAACTTTAAAGTATAATCATCACACCTTTAACATCGCTACTTTGAAAAAATAAAGAACTTTCTAAAAGGAAAACAGTGTGATGACTTGTACAGTAGTTTGTTGGTCACAAAGATTCTCTTTTCATAAAAAAAAATTCAAAAGCAAAAGTAAATTCCTAAAAAGACGAGTTCCACTTTTAAAGAGATAAAGTGAGATTAGTGCCACAAACATCTGTTAGGGCCAAGTCACCATCAATCTACTCAAGAAGTGGACTGAGATCAGTAAGAGTCCAAGTAGAAAGTCCTAGGCTAAAAATAGAAGTAGACTCCTAAATAGGGCTTGAAGTTGTGGAATAGTGATATGGTGGACAACGTACTTTACCAGCGCGAATGTTGATAACATCAGAAGAGGATACCAATGTCCATTGAGAAGGCGATGGAGTAATAAGTGGTGTGAGAAAAGCAATGTCTCCAAAATGTGGACCAAGGGATGTGAAGATAGTAGAAGGAGGATTGCTTGGGAATTGATTGAGTTGATCCAAAAAGGAGTGTAATTCATTCATTAATTGTGTGCCTTTTGTAGACCAATCAAGTGTAGTTTGCCAATGTTGAAGATGATTTAGAGTACACAAATGTCCAGAAGAACTCATACAGTAGGTTCAATGTAAAATATAGATGGCATAAACATTATGATCAGTTAAGGCAGTATTCCATAAATGATGGTGAGTCAGAATTTATGACATATCGATTTTCCATTTAGACAATGGTTGAAACCATTCCAAGAATATCCATAACAAAGAGCTTCCATTGTTTATGTCACAGAGATGTTGATAGAGCTGAAGAGGAGATATAGTGACAGCACAAGCATAAAGGGCAGATAGTGTCCAAAGATACCACAATGTGTTTTCACAAAGAGGATCATGAAGAAAAGTCACATTAAGATAAGGCGCTTTAAGGTTGAATATTGTGGGACTTCTAAGAGAGTTATGTTCACGAAGAAACTGATACAAATAATAAAACAAACTCATACGAGCAAGTGAGGCAACTTCAACAACACTAGTGGGTATACTAGTAATAGGAGGAAAAGATTTCTTTGTAAAGGCAAAGAGAGGTTGACTAGCCATAAAAACTTGATAGCGAAAAACTTTAAAAGATGAAATATTTGTAATGATACTTGGCTGAAGAGGATATTTATAATGACAAAAGGAAGGGAAAATATCAGGAGGCCAAGATGGATTCTATCTATCAGGAGGCCAAGGTGAATTCCATTTTAGTAGCTTGAATAAACATGAAAGATGAGCTGTCACATATGGTATGAACTCACAGATGTAATTAACAATCCCGAGGAATTGTTGTATCTGTTTCATAGTGAGATGTTCATCAAGAAAATGTAACAGTTCTTGTGCAATATGTGGATCAGGCTGGTAGAATCCGTCTTTGAAATGCATATCTAGAAATTCAATTTCTTTAGTGCCAATGATGCTTTTCGAAGCTAAAAGCATAATACCATACTGTTTAGTAAGATCCAAGAATGGTTGCAATAAGGCCTGATGTTCCTCATGGGTCTTTGAGAATAGGAGAATGTCATCGATGTACATGATTGCAATGTAGAGGATAGGCTCATAGATCTTGGTCATTGTTCTTTGAAATAGTGATAGGGCGACTTTAAGCCCAAATGGCATAAAAGTCCATTGGTACTGTGCATTGGGAATGTAGAATGTAGTATTGTATCCCTCAATTGGGTGAATACCTAGTTACCAAAATCCTGCTTTAAGACCAAACTTGGAAAAGATAACAACTTCTTTGAAAAATAGTACCTGAGTACTGACCTTTGGAAGAGGAAACTTGTCATCTTACAGGAATGCATTCAGAGGCTTGTAGTCAATTACTATTCTTTTTTTCCACACTTTTTCTCTGAACGTTTTTTGACATAAAAGTGTCTGGCAAGCCTAGTATGATTTTGTGGCTCAATCAATCCTTGCTTCAGAAAGATAGCACACTAATCTTGTGCAAGCTTTAGATCATCAGGGTTCATCCCTAGATGTGTGGCATTTGTGGGATTGATATCCTCATTCTTTTTGAAATGTAGACTTATGAAAAAGTCAGCATTTGTTCACAGAGGATATTGGTGAGCAAACTCTGCATGTGATTTAGGACAATATTCTAACTGTTTATCTCTTAGCAATGCATATAGTGCAGGAACTTGAGAAAGTTCAAACACATTTTTTATGTCAGTTTAAAAATTGAAAAATGATCAATACCTGAAGCCTGTGAGTAGGATCTGTAAAGGTGAGGCTTTACTGTATGTATCTATACCAATGAGAATATTTGGGCACAGTTCAGAGATCTGTTTAGATGATGACTCAGAGATTGTTGCAGAGACTTCAAATGTTGGGACAAAGGCTTCAGAACAAGCTTCTGTATTATCTGATTGAGTAGATGAATCTTCTACAGCAAATGTAGATGCAAGAGTTTCGATGAACTCTACCTGAGGCGCTTTATCCTTCCTAGTAGAGGTGGACGGTTGAGACTTCGGCAGAGAACTAGGAGGTGTATGGATCTGTAACGGTTTACTATACTGATTAACTAGTTCAGGTTTAATGAACGAAGGTGATGGCTCAGGAACTGGTTCAAGTTTTGGCTTTGACTTTGATTTCTTAGGTTTACTGCCTAAGGATGAATATACTGTCTAATCAAAGGATAGTTAAACTTAAAGACCTTTGAATAGTCAGCTTCTTCTGGATACGTTTGATACATAAGAGACATGTATACTGGTTATACATTTGGAAATACTGAAGAGGATGAGCCATATACATTTTTAAATTGTGAATATTTCATATCAGCTTCCATTTGTTGTACAATTCCTTGTATCTTCTTGATTTCTCTAACTTTGGTGTCAAAATCAGGTACAATATAATGTGTAGCAATGCAATGTCAAAGATCAGCATCAAATTGTTGGATCTGAGCTTTATAAGACTAATACATTTGTTGGATCTTCTTTGAGACAATGTTGACTTTATATTGAGTAGCATGAGTCTATTAACTGATTCCATCAAGCTTAGAATCAATTCTTCGAAGAATTTTGTTTTGTGCTACTGCATTTGATGTTTGCTAATTAAGTATTTTATTATAAGGATTTGAGACAAGTGTTCCTTGTGAAGTGATTCCTGTAGCTCGAATATAAGGGCTAGAAATAACCCTAGTTGTTCCATCAGTACTCCTGTATAAAGAAGGAAAGTCTTCCTCATATGGCTTAACCATCATGCAAGGTATAGGAGTAGGAGTCATAACAGGAACTGTTAGCTTAGATTGACAAATAGAAGATTTCAGCATCTCACGAAGAGATCTGAGTCTGAATCTTTCTGTTTGTACACCAACAAATTTGCTGGAATCATCTAGATCTAGATCATCCTTATATGGATGATACTGTTGAGAAGGCACACAACGAGGTTTTGGCTTTTTCTTCTTCCTTCTCCTTCTAGCATACTGTTCATTATCATCATTACTATCTGACTCAGGATTGAGATAGACTTCACAATCGAGTTCACATATAGATGGGTCGACATCCCATATAAAATGTCCACAATGATGACTAACATAAACTGGATCTCCATTAGATTTGAAATAATGGATAGGAGGACTAAATTTACCTTCCGTATGAGAAAATACGGGCTAGATCATAAAGACAGATCCTGATGTAGAAGGTCCATATGGATCCTCGTTAGGCTTTACATAGATGGACTTCACCATTCCATCTTTTTAGGTTTTCAGATTCGGAGGAATTATTGTGTGAAAAGAGTGTTGATGAGGCACGTGGAACATTTTTTGGTAATTTGTGATCCATTAAGTAGGCATCAACTTTTCAAGCTCCTATTCTGGTAGTTGCTTCGGGATCTAGATGATAGTAGTCTGATCATTGGAACAATCAGCAACCATGTAAAGAGCATCCGGAGTAGAGTTTGGAAAGTTTAGGTCCAAAGCATAATTCTATAGACGATAAATCATCTAATGATGTAAGGTAGCCATGATGGTTGTAGAATCTTAATTTGCTCCAGTGATCTGGATCTGAACTTGCAGACGTTTAGACAAAGTGGGGATTATCCAACCTGATGTTGAAATTAGGTGTTATTGTCAGAATGACACTTCCATTATTGAGCGTTGTCAGCAAGGTACCAATCAAAACATTATGGTACGTTGTATAGGCAGTGTCAAGAAGAGATATCCTCGCAATGGTAGGTATTTCCTTTCTTCCATAAAGTGTAAGAACAAGACGTATAGCTCCAACATAAAGATGCGTATAATTGTGCTACCTCTAGAGAGAGATCAGCTCCTTAGAAATTTCAAGCTTTACGTATTGTTCTGCGATTATAGATATGAGATCACACTGTTTCAATCTAGAACTCTAAATGATTTCTTTTACTTTTGGTCCAGATGTAGACAATATAGTACGAATACTTCTCGTCCAAGAACGATTATGAGAATAAATACAGTATAGACTCAACAAAGGTAAAGAACACTCACAAACACTGTTTTCTATAGGAACATGGGTTATCTCTATTAGATTTTCTATACGATTAAATAACACACGCTTTATACTAGAAAGTAAACTAGACATAGATAAAGTCAAAGACAAATGAATAGGGTCATTGGGTAGTGTTTCCATCACTTATGAGCTCTCTCACTACTCACTCTTATCAAGAGACAATGTTATCGCCGGTCAAGACACGAAAGATGGTTCTGATACCATTGAGCTACCCAAAAGATGCCTTGAAGGTATAAGCGCATCAAATCACTTATACAACTATCACGACTTTCACTTGCGAATACTATGATGCCGCAATATTTAGTCATATTGACACAATGGCCTATAAGCTAAATCCCGTTATTTTTCAGGGATTCGAATTTACGACATGAGGCGACCCAGGTCGAAACTTGGTGGCTCTAATACCACCGATCCCAAAAGCTATAGCTTGTGGGGGAAGTGCTTCAAACCTTACTTATTCCTACCACGCTTTAGTTGCCAACTCTGGCGAAGTAACCTTTGACCAATTTCTGTAACATTTGGGAAATTGAACTTGTGACGTGGGTGACCCAATTCAAAACCTGATAGCTCTGATACTACTGAGCTATCCAAAAGATGCCTTAAAGATAGAATCGCACTAAATCACCTATACAACCATTAAACTAATCTTCATCGTAAGATGAGGATTTTAGAAGTAAAATCCATATTCTAGTTGAACAATTATGTGTGGCTTACGCAGAGAAAACCAAGCTTGCTTTGGTGTAAAGCCGAATAAACTTAGACGGAGACTCCAAGTTGCTGTTATCTGGAGCAATGATCCTCTTTTGTCGATGAACTCACAAAGAAATGATGGGCACTGGTCGGGTCGGCCTTGTAGGGCCTTGGGCCGATCGATCCATTTGTCAAGATATCCAGTCCAAGCCCAGTACATGATCTTCGTGACAAATCAGCGAGCAAGAGAAGACTTTCCATGCAGAGATAAAGATCTACATGATCTACATGATCTGCGTGATTAACCTAATCCTAACGACCATCTCATATATAAGGGATAATGTCATTGCGATAACGGTACGTAACCATAACCTAGCTTTTCCTGTTTTCAGCAGCCCTACCTGTAGGGATCGGGAAAGTCCCGGGAACAAAAATTTTTGTTTTCCGCTGCCTGAACATATGATGTTCATCCCGGGATTTT
>JANPWU010000007.1:6950789-6968923 GCA_024707465.1 Erythroxylum daphnites
CTTTAACATGTAATTAATAAGGGTATATCAGACATTTCATTAACTTTCTTAATAAGTGTGCATTCCTTTAAAACGACTCTTATTATGAATCGGAGGGAGTATAACTTTAGGAGGAGAAACCAATAATTAACAGCTTTTCAAAACAAATGTGATTCCTCTTTTATACTTTTATTCAAAAAAATTTCTTTTTCTTTAATAAAAATTGAAAGAAGCTACTTCGACATGGTAATTTCGTTGATAAAATTTAAAATGACATCCCAACAATAATAACCATCCCACAAATATGCACACCCCCGTAATTATACTTTTGTACATCCACAATCATCAACAATTAACAAAGTCGGTATTAAACTAACCTTTGATTCTCATAAGTTAGTTCTGACTAAGAATGAGAACTTTATTGGAAAAGAGTTTTGTAATGGGGGCTTATTTGTACTTGATGTTGAAATGAATGCATCTACTTCTTCTGCTTATATTATTTATTCTCTAGACCTATGACACTCGACACTTGGGCATATGAATGTGAGGTCAATTAAAAGCATGCAAAGCTTAAACTTATTGCCTAAGATCACTAATGAAATGGAAAGATGTCAAATTTGTGTTGAAGCTAAATGTTCTAAGAAACCTTTTAAACCAGTGACTGAGAGAGTGTCACAATTATTGGACTTACTGCACACAGATTTGGGTGATTTTAAGAATTGTACGAGTAAAATAGGTAGGAGATATTATATTACCTTTGTGGGTGATTGGTTTAGATTCACTAAGATTTACTTAATGAAAAATATAAGTGATGTAGAGGAAATGTTTATAAAATACAAAGCTGAGGTTAATAACCAATTGGAAAGGAAAATTATGAAATTAACTTCTAATCAAGGTGGTGAGTATAATACTGATTTTCTTGCTGATTTTTGTGAAAATTTGGTATTATTCATGAGCTTTCAACCCCTTATAAACCTGAACAAAATGGAATAATGGAGAGAAAAAATTGAACACTCAAGGACATGATGAATGCAATTTTGATTTCTTCAGGATTACTTGACTTTAAGTGGGGAGGAAGCTATTCTTTCAGTTTGTTATGTTCTAAAAAAAGTCCCTTATAAGAAACTAGATCAAACCCTGTATGAAATTTAGAAAGGTTATCCACCTAACTTGCGTTTTTTGAAAGTGTGTGGTGTCTTGCTAAGGTTGCTTTACCTGAACATAAGAGGAAGAAAATTGGGCCTAAGACCATTGATTCAATTTTTGTAGGATATGCCTTTAATAGTGTTGCCTATAGATTTATGGCTAAGGAAGAGGGGTCTAGAACTTATGGATCAATTATGGAGTCAAGAGATGCAATGTTCTTCGAGGATATATTTCCTATAAAAGTGAATGTGCAAGTCCCTAGAGAATTTGTCCCTAGTTCTTCTACCAATGATGACATAGAGGAAGAGGAAAATGTTGAACTAAAGAGAAGCAGAAGAGCTAGAGTACCCACTAGTTTTAGTTCTGACTTTATTACATCCTTTGTGGTGACAAAACCTGAGGAGATAGATGATGTTTTTATGGTAACTTATATTATTAAGGAAGATCCCAAAATTAATGAGCAAGCAATGAGATATGTGGATGCTACGTTTTGGAAAGAAGCTATAGATAGTAATTAGAGTCAATCATGTATAACAAAACTTAACAGACTATGTCAAGTCAGAGAGAAACTTAACAGATCGGTTTACAAAAGTTTGAGTAGGAAATTAGTTTCAGAGCCTGTTAAAGGGATGAGGTTGAGCCCAATTGTGTACTCATGATGGACACCCTTCTTGGAAAACTAAGTTCAATGGGTCAAACGAAGTTATGTGGTGACTACTTACCTGTATTTTGTTTATGGAATAATATTGAGATATTTTCAGTTGTTGAATTGTGTCCCTAGCATGACTTTACTGCATTTGATGAGGTTAGATTGTTTAATCCTTAATGAGTTCCATAGCCCAAGTTTGGGTAGTGTGAGCAGTACACACTTAATGGACTCACCTATGTGATTGTGAGGGCTAGCCACCCTCCTATGATAGTATTCGGGCTATCTCTCTAGAGCGATCATGAGACCAGGGAATTTTGAGATTGTTTACTTCTCTAGCAAGTTCTGTCTCTGATTTTCTTGGACACTAAGTTCAAGACTTAGTTCACCTGGTTGTTCGCTTATCGCTCTCTTAAATTGTTACAATTTGTTTCAAGTTTTGGACTAAGTGGGGGATTGTTGGGCGTTTTGCTCTTAAACTTGAATAACGTTCATAATGTTTGTCTTGATTTCACTAAAACGTTCACCATCAATTTTTTGCTCAAACGTTTCTTACGTTGATTGCCACCATTATTGTTAACGTTCCATTTATCCTTAATGTGTCTTTATTATCATTATCAACGTATGCAGTGTTTTTGTTATATATAAGTAACACATCTGCTCATTTTTCCACCACCACTATCATACAACTACTCATTTTCTCTATTTTTTCATCCCTCACACATCTTTATTTGCTCCATCCATCACAAGCATTTTCCTCTATATACAAACACCTTATGCTCGTACATTTTCTTACGTATTTTATCTCAGACAAATTCTACATTTTTTTGCATTTCTTTATTCTTGGAGACATTTTCTACTCTATTTTTTGGAGTGCACCGAAGTTGGTGGAGAAGACGTTAACTTTGTGGTCGGATCCTGTTGTTCTACTACACCGTAGAAGGGAAATTTTTGACTTAAAACAATGATTTTCATGATACCTTGAATTCAGATAAGCCGTTCCAATTTTAGTTATTACTACTATTTTATCTAACAGGGAGGATAAACCTATTGGGTTGAGGCACTCTTTTGTCTCTTTTACAAATAAGTCATGTCAAGAGCTTCCAAAGCCATTTTCTCCCAAAGTCAATTGGTGCAAGCTTGTTGGAACAAGTACTAAGTCCCTTCTAAATAAGCTCAACACTTTAGATAGACTAAAAGGTCTTCCCTAATCTTGAGCCAAGATGTACCCTTTGTTTGCAAACTTTAGAATCCACAAACTACTTATTCTTCAGCTGCTCATAGTTAAAGGAACTTTGGTTATCCAACAATTATGCGATCACTTGCAGAGAAATTGAGGGGGGATAAAGCCATCTCTTGGGCCTCTGATTCCTTGCTGTTATCCGAGGATGATCATTCCCTGCTCATAAAGGCATTATGGTGTACAATTTATTCAATCCAGAACGGAAAAAGAATCCATGGGAATTCTAAAACGGAGCAACTAAACCTGATACGTTAGAATCTTGCTTGGATTAAAGAATTGATCATGTCTAGGGGAAATGATCTTCAATTTTCTTCTAACGTTATCGCCTCAATTTCTTAAAAAGTTTCTGCACACCAGAGAAAGGCAGCAGGCAATGGAACATTATGACCTCATCATCCAAGGAGCAATTTAGAGAATCGAGCTGCTCCATGCTTTTCTTACATGAAGACGTATATTTCATGTTATATAACCGGTTGCTTATAATAGTTTGCATTATTGTAGTTCTTTCCTTGATACAAAACATTTTCTTCTTCATTTATCGTCCATCCTTCCAGTTTTGATAGCCTTGGCAGGGGGAAGGTCCCGTGTCTCTTTGCTTAGCTAAATAGGAGAAACGACGGTGAATACATAAGCATTAAGCACTCCATTCTCTGTCCGTAGAACGAGTGCTCCTCCACATTTGTTACAGTTCTTTTCAGAGAGCAAATAGTGTGCTACGCGGAGTCTGGAACTTGGTACAGATCAAAATTTCGAGTGAAAAGAGAACGAATGTAGCAAAAGAAGGAATCTTCCTAGTATACCCATGAGACAACGTAACAAGAATAAACTACCAAGCTTAAGATGTTATTGTTGCAATTACAATTGGGCCAATACAAGGAATAACCTTAAACAAATATGATCCCGTTCTCCTTAATGGTGTCAAGAATGATGCCAAGCTTACCTTCAATACGCTCGTTCTTTCTAGGTTCGTATGCCATGGCATATACGTCAGCCTCCTTTGACCTCTCAGCAATAAGCTTCCCGACAACCTGACAGGCATTGTTGTCGGTAAGTGATGGTAAATTGTGTCTAAGTTCCTTGGCATTTGTGGTAGCTACTGATATAACTTTGCTTGTTCCACGATGCATCACTTTTGCATGGATAAATCTTTTGGAGAAGAAAACATTAAGCAAGAATGGTCTCATATACATGTCTGTCCTTTGTTTCCAGGATTTCTTGTTGGGTCTCTTGGCAAGTTCGCTACGAGATCTCCTGGTCCAGGCAGCTTGAATGAAAGAATTCTACACAAAGCAAGAGAGAAATCCAATACTTATCGTACAGAAGCAACAACACCAATAAGAGATTATAAAGAAAGGAAGAATTTTAAAATGAAAAAATATCTACTTTGCACCCTCGAGCAACCAACATTTACGTAACATTATTTGTGTCACCACTTTCAATGTAAAGTTAGCGCTAAGATTTTCCAGAAACTGTATTCCACAGAAGCAATAACATAAATAAGATATTGTACAGAAAGGAAGAAAATCAAAACGAAAATTATCTAATTTGCACCCTCTAGCAACCTATATTTAAGTAACATTATTGGTATCAACAAGGTCAATGTAAAGATAGCTCCAAGATTTTCAAGAAAGTGATAACTTGTGCTGCTGAGACTGAGGTATGGCAGATATAGAGCACTCAAACTTAGGATTATATATGGTCCAATCTAAACAACATCAACAGTTGAGAGACTACTGTGGCAATGCAATATAATCCTAACATCTGAGCAATGTGAAATCAGCATAACCATTGAGCTAGGTCATTCATACCCCATCTTGTAGCACAAAACTATGTTTTCAGTGTAGCCCAGCCTTAGGTCTTACAACAACACTTCTTTCCAGAAAGTAGAATGCCTTGATGGTTTTAAATATTTATGCCTGAAAAATATTCAAAAGAATAATTACTTTTACAGCAGGGAACCAAGTTCCAGGATAGGTAGGCCTGGACATTGAAAAGAGTGTCAAAAGTTAATATTTAATCCCACCAGTAACTGGGTTAGCATTGTGAACCTAAAAGAAAAAGTTGCAGATAAATGAAACCACTTAGGTTTAACCCTAAATTCTGCTGTGATTCCCATCTTCATCCAACTAGTCAAATAAGTCAGAAGACAAAAGCCATCTAACCTAATGAGCATCACTGAAGCTGGTGTCTGGAGACTACGTCAAGATGGTGAAAATACTGGTGAAAAGTTTTTTACTTTGACTAGACGTTCCAGCCACACATGGGCAGCTGTAAGATTTAGAACATTATCTTGGATGGATGAAAGATTATAAGATCAAGCATATATCATGTCATCTAAATGTACTAGATGGGATATCTTATTCTGCATATGATTTTTGCTGAGGCTTGTCACTTGGACTCTTCTTTATTCATATCGAATTAAAACAAGATTTTGCCAATGGTCCGAGGTACAGTCTGGGAGTGTTGATGATTATTCTATTTGATGGTTTTTACATGTTCTCTAATCCCTGGATTATCACCCATTACATGCCTTATTTTTGTTCAATTGCTCTAGGTGGCCTACACTTTTAAGTGGCTGTTCACTTGGACTCTTGCTTATGCATATCGAATTAAAACAAAGTCTTGCCAATGATTTAATGGGGAGTCTGGGAGTGTTGGTGATTATTCTATTTGATGGTTTTTACATGTTCTCTAATCCCTGGCATTATCTTCCATTACATGCCTTCTTTTTGTTCAATTGCTCTAGGTGGCTTTACATTTTTAAATGGGTGTTCACTTGGACTCTTGCTTATGCATATCAAATAAAAACAAAGTTTTGCCAATAATCTCTGGGAGAGTTTGGGAGTGTTGGCGATTATTCTATTTGCTAGTTTTTAGATGTTCTCTAATCTCTGGCATTATCATAAATTACATGCCTTCTTTTTGTTCAATTGCTCTAAGTGGCTCACATTTTTAAATGAGTGTTCACTTGGAGTCTTGCTTACGCATATTGAATAAAAAAAAGTTTTGCCAATGATTTGAGGGAGAGTCTGGGAATGTTGGTGATTATTCTATTTGATGGTTTTTACAATGTCCTTTAATCCCTGGCATTTAAATGTTGGTCTATTAGAAACAATATCTCTACCATGTAAGGGTAAGACTGCTAATGCAAAAGAACTTAAAGTCTATAAGAGTAATAAAAAAGGAAAGATTAATCAATCACAAGCTTTAATTTGGTAGGATGAGGATTGGGAATTGAATTGAAATTAAAGATAAAGGCTAAAATTCAGACTGTATTAGGATTCCTTATTAGATAACAAGTAGCAATATTATGTTATCCTACTTTAGATATGATATCCTAGTTGTTTAGAACTTATACATTTTTCATTACAATAGGATTTAAATTAGAAATCCTTTTCCTACTAGAATAAGAATTCTAAGAACTCTATATGCCTTTCATCAATAACATGCAATCTGGAGTTTTTCTACAACTTTGAGTTTTCAACTAGAAGGTGTGATGTTTTTTTCTAAGAGTGATTCCTAGTTTCCTACCTTTCATTCTGTGTTCTTCAATAAATTCCAGCAATCCTTACACAAATTCCAGCCCTCTTAAACCTACATTCTAGCCATCTCAAACCTATATTCCAGCTTTATTAAAACTGAAATCCTAAACCTAAATTTCTAGCAATCAAACCTTAAAATTCTAACCATACAAAATCTGAGAATTTTACATTCTTAGCCTAAATCCAACCTTGAAACCTTACATTCCAACAGCCTAATATCAACATATTTATAAATTTGTGAGTTTTAGCTGCTAGTTAATAATTCTTCTATTTGTCCTACATCAACTACATGCTATTAGACCTCTCCAAACTCTGCATTTCACCAGAACTCGTATTGAGTGTTGTTGTTGTTGTACAATTCCTGCAACTATTAAGTTCACAACTAGCTATGTAGCTGCCAGTAATTGCCAACATACACCTACAAATTACTTTAAGTACCTGAATTCAATGGCACAGTTCTGCAGCATATGGTAATCCTTAAATTCAGCACACCATGAATTTCATTTTTCCACATAAGTCTTTCAATATGACAATCACATTTGAAATAGCAAGAACATAATTCAAACGCCAAACGTTATCATGTCTATTTAGTAAAAGGGTGAAGTTAATAACATTTTAGAAACCAATCAACTTGCAAGATGTTTATGCAACAAGAACATTACATGGAAGGATATTTATGCAACAAGGGGAGTTCTCTAATGCATCATGCCTCAAAGCTCTTAATCCAAGTATTCCTCTAGTTCCATGGTTTAACATTGTATGGAAGGGTTCTCTAAAGCCTAAGGCTTCTTTCATTAGCTGGTTGGCTGCAAGGAAAAGATTGAAAACAAAGGATAGGATTATTGGCTCTAATGATGTCATATGTGAATTGTGCAATCTAGAGGTTGAAAGTACTGATCATCGTTTCTTCAAATGACATTACACAGCTCCCTTATAGGCTAAAATTCAACACATTCTGAATCTTATATACCTGAAACTGATTGGGAAAATCTTGAGATTGGCTGAGGAAAAATACCTCTCCGTAGGACAAGATAAGATATAGTTTATTCAATATGGTTTGAGAGAAATCAAAGACTTTTCAACAGGACCAAAACAGATAAACATATCTTAGCTCAAAGATTATTTTGCTGGATTAGAGAAACATCGGTGACTCGTCAGGTGGTGGAGAAATTGAGTCCACACTTAAGAAGACAATGGAACTTATAAACTCCCTACAACTTCCAGGATAATTTGATTACTTTGGATGTTTTACTTTAGTATTCTTTTGTAAATGTATTGTCTTACTGCCTTGTAATGTAACTTATTGATGCTTTTATGGCTTTGGAATGAATTATTCTTTAATTAAAAAAAAACTTTACAGGGTAGGATAAGGTGTTCAATAATATTATCACACAAAACATCAAGTAAAGCATGTTCAAGACTTCACCAAAATTTGTACATGATTCACATAATCCAAGTCACCAACAAGCCATCAGTCCAGAATATTATTTCTTAGATACTTCAACTTATCCAATACATTAGTCTAGGATAAAATCTACAATTAGTATGACAGTTTGGACATGAGCAATCAATAGTGGATAGAAGTTTAAAAAGAGTTGAGGTCAAATCGATGTAAAACAATGCATGACTCATGCCACTGGCATTATATTTTGGGTATATGCATATTAATGAAGATGAGGAGCAAATTTCCGAAAAAGTTGTGTCAGGAAAGGAGTCAAAGGACTCAAGTCCTTAACTTGGGAAACTACTTGTGAGAAAACAATGCTCAACCATGTTATATCACCAGAAGCTATCTCCACAACATATCAGCTTTTACATGACAGCCAAAATTCTGAATTTCCCAGGATGTTATCTAACTTAGTATCCAGCAGGTGAAAGATTATCGTAGATCTGTCAAAAAAAGGAAGAAAATGCTGGAACTAGGCATTTAGTTTTGAAAAGCTTATCGTCGTGCTACCAACAAGCCAAAGTCAATTCACGACTAACATCATCATTTACAAGACTTGACTTTTATAACATACATTTTCCAAATGATGTCTTTAGCCCATTTGCTAGTTTCTCAAACCAAGAAATAAAGCTAAACAATTAGTAATGGATGGGAAAATAAAGTACATACCCTGTTAAGTTGAATTGGAGGGATTGAAAGTGACTTGTCAGTGAAAGAGAGAGCAACCGAGGGGAAAGAAGAGACCCATGAGAGGGAAGAGGGTTTGCAGGAGCGAGTTGATAGTGAGTTAGTTGAGAGAAAGGAACAGTTCCACGAAATTTCACGAGATGACGAAGACGAAGATACCGTACAAGCCATCCTCTGCCTGTTCAGGAGATAAGAAGAGAAAAGATAAAGGATATCCTCTACCTGCTCAGGAGACCAAGAAAAGTTTTGAAGTTCTAGTTATCGGAAAAATTAAATATTTCTTTTTTAATAAAAATAGAAGATAATAACTCTTTTATTAATTTTTATTAACACATAATTTATTCATATACAGATATAACTTTTTATTTTAACATTAACAATTGTAAGGAAAATATTATTCTCATAGAAAATATTATTTACATAAGAACTCATAAAATTATTGAATAAAAGTTAGTAACACAAGCGAAGTGCAGATGTTAGGTAAGCTTTATAATTTATAGCCTTCAAAAACCACAAGTGTATGGGTCATGAAATGTAATATGTGAAGGGTCGATCTCACGAAGAGGTGTGAAACAATTTAATCTTACGTTATCTAAGACTAAGAAAATAATAAAATGAAAATAAAATTGCACAGAAAAGTAAATACGGGAAAGTGATTATCAATAAATTAATTCGCAAGTTTAATACAAAAAGAAATTGAAATCGAGCAATACAAAAGTTAAAAACATAAAATTGAAACTCAAATGCATGCTCTAACCTACAAAACACTCAAGACATAAATATTTCACTAACACACACAATTCTAATATAAACACGCACTAATCGATTAAATTTAACCACTAAATACATCCTAAATTACCCACAAAATATTATGTCATCTACGACTATCTACATCCTCATACTTAAACGTTTGCTTGTCATCAAGCAAAAACAAAACAAAGAAAACGCACAACACATCAAAACACAAAACATGCAAATGCAATAATGAGGCAACAACATCAACTTCACAAAACTAAATTAACTATAAACATTATCCCTCAACTTGTTCTAACTTATTAACTTGTGAAATCTACGTCTAAGTACCTTGGACTAAATATATATATTAACCAAGACCTTAATGTCAAAATTTGTTCACCCTTTTCAGTTGCACACACACGCTGATAATCATTTGATCAATCAAAAATGTAACTATCCCTAAGGAAGTTTTCATGAAATTTTAAGCTATTCACAAAGTCTGTAGGTTTTATTTGACAAAACATTGTTTTTGTTCATTTTTATAGACATGAACCTAGTCATTTACGTGAAGGAAAATATTTGTGATGAATGTTGATCCGATTACTCAACTAGGTCATGTTTTTATTAAGCAGCTTGGTTAGAATTTCATTATATCCTTTTGACGCAAAGTCACACATTTGTGATATGTGTCAATCTAGTTACTTAGTTACATCACATCCTCAACTAGCTACTAGCTTTATTCATAACTTGAGGCTAATGGAATAATTATTTATTTAAGATTTTCATCATCATTTTTTATATTGCCTACCTTATTTCTTTAGCTAATCGTTCTCATGAAAATATACTAGCAATACTACTTATTCAATTAACCTAAAATTATAAATGAATGTGACAACTTCTTAGGGTGAATAAACTAACATTGTATCCTAATTAACATGCATATTTAGCCAAAGTAACCTAGGTCACTAATTTCACAAGCTAATAACTCTTCGAACCTAAAAAGACTATGTTGAAAGCTAAATCAATTCCGTTAAATCCTAGCCATTGACATATTTACACAAATCATATTATGCAACCTAAACAAGCTAACATAAAAATATGCAAAATTCACATTAAAAATAAAAGCATACAACACACATCTCTCCCCACACTTGGACAATACATTATCTTTAATGTGCGAAGAGCAAACAACAACACAAAAGACGGGAATAAACATAAAATAAAACGAAACATAAAGACAAAATTTAAAAGATAAAGGGCTAGAACACAAAACCATCATGGTGATGGAGGTGGAGATTACTTATGTTTGATGCCCGAGATTGCTGCCTTATATTATAGTTAGTTCAAAAAGAGTAAGAGAATTAGTAGTTCAACCCATTCCAAGTCATTGATACTTATTTATGGAAATGAAAACAACCTTAAGTGCATAACAAGTTAAATCTATCAATTAAACATGCCAAGTTATGATCATTAGCTTGACCTGACAACCCTATAACTTGTTCAATTCTTTGAAAGGAAAGAGATTACTTCTTTTTCCTTTAGGATCACTCTGTCAAGATACAGTTTGCATTGATGCCCATTAACCTTAAAGGTTTCCTTGTTTGCATTTTCTAGTTTGAGGACTCCTTGATCGAAAACTTGGATGACCATAAAAGGTCCACTCCATCGTGATTTTAGCTTCCCTGAAAACAGCCTCATCCTCAAATTGTATAGCAACACTGCATCTCCTACCTTAAATTCCTTCTGCTTAAGATGAGAGTCATGCCATCTCTTCACCTTTTCCCTATAAATTTTGGCATTTTCATATGCGTTGTAATGAAACTCCTCGAGTTCATCTAGTTGCAGAAGTCATTTTTTGCCCACTTGCTTCCAATCAAAATTTAATGCTCTTGTTGCCCAATATGTTTGATGTTGTAGCTCAACCAGCAAATGACAAGCCTTACCTTATACAAGCCTATAAGGAGTTGTTTCTATCAATGTTTTAAAAGTAGTCCTATAAGCCCATAAGGTATCATCTAACTTTAACGCCCAATCCTTGCTGGAGCTGTTAATCTTCTTTTCCAAAATTTGTTTTAAGTCCCAACTAACAACTTCCACTTGGCCACTAGTCTGTGAGTGATAAGGAGAAGCAACGCGACGATAGACTCCGTATCTTTTTAGGAGAGCATTAAAAGATTTGTCACAGAAATGTGTGCCCCCATCGCTTATTATAGTCCTTGGCACTTTAAACGGTTTGAATAACCATTTGATGAATTTTTGAACAACCATTCCATCATTGGTTGGAGATGCCACAACTTCGGCTTAACATGATACATAATCCACCTCCACTAGAATGTACATATTCCTTATGGAGGATGGAAAAGGACCCATAAAGTCAATGCCTCATATATCGAAGACTTCAACTTCCAAAATGTTGGATAAAGGCGTCTCATCTCTTTTGGAGATGTTACCTATTCTTTGACATTGATTACATTGTGCTACAAAAGCTTGAACATCTTTAAACAATTGTGGCCAATAAAATCCACACTCGAGTATCTGAGCTACTATTTTGTTTTTTTGGACACCCCGGCCTCTCAAGACATGAGTGTGGCATCCTACATGAAATCTAGACTCGCGTCCCATAAGGATGGCGTGCCCCCACCAATCAGTCACTATAAAACTCATTTCCTCAATTTCAAAGCAGATTTTGGACATCTTTAAACCAAAATTACAAATTGACTTCTTCAGAAGATTTGTATCTCTATTCTCTAGTTTATTTAGAAACAAGAATCATCTCATTTGGAGCTTTACAAATCAAGATATGTTTAAAAAGCCAAAGTATGTTCATAACCAAGTCATGCTCTTTCATTGATTCCCTCACTTTCTTTCCATCAATATTTTTCAAATCAACACCAAAGGCTACCAAATTTTAAGTAGAGATAGAAAAATGTGTTAGGAATCTATTAGTTCAAGAATCACTTCAATTGGATGTCAGATGATGAAGTTATGGCCAAAAGAATCAAACATAGTTTTGTCCTCAATCATATTGTACCTGTTTTAGGAAAATTGACATAACGTTCACTAGAGATATCGGATTAAGGTTGTCTTAGGATGGTTTCGAAGAAGACTTCTATATCTACAACTTTTGTGAAGATCCTAAAGAGAGATTTTGCCATTTAGAGGGTCAAAACATGGGTCATTTAGAAATACACGGGCAGACCGTGTACTCCTCAGGTCTAATGGCTTTTTGGTTACTGGAATACACGGTCAATGTCAATTTACACTGCCTGACCGTGCAACCTTCAGATTTTTACAGACAAAACTCCCTCCAAAACATCCCTAATGGATCCTACATCCATTCTAACATCACTTTCACTCATAATCTTTCCAAATTCAAATCTCTTAGTGCGATATCACTTTATTTACTATAACCGTTCTGTATATACATCCTATGCAGCATCACTGACTTATAATGATCATATCTCTCAACTCCGATATCCAAAAATTGCATACTTTATATCGTTGGAAAGCTAGAAAGACAAGATACAAATCCAAAAAGATAACTTTCTCTAATTCATCCTAGATTAATACAAATTTTCCCTTGAAGTTACAACACAATTCCTACCCTAATGAAAAACTTGAAATTGCAATGTAAAGACTTAAAAAGTCATGAGCAAACATAATGTATATATATTTCATTAACATCATAAGATAAGAGTTTTAAAAAGCTTTAATAGGCATTTCAAGCTATAATATATCATAATCCAAAAACCCAAAATACAAAAGGTGCTTGCACTAATAAGCTTGAAATGCGACTAAAGTCGTGTGCTTATAAAATCTAGCTTAAAATACAAAAACATTGCAAAAGTGTAGTGATGCCCAACTCTTGGTTACTCGATCTTATTCTCTTCACCTGAAGATGGGACGGAAATAGAGAGGTGAGCTTAAAGCTTGTGGGTAACAGTTGTATAATCGGGAACAAGCAAAAACTATTGAAAAACCTTCATGATCATAGCAAATTCTCATTAAATCATAAAACACAAAATTCTCAAATTCTCAACTTGTCAAACCAATTCATAAGCAACATACATCAAGCATTCATCAAACTTTTCAACACATGCAAACACATAAGTACATTATAATGGTTTGGGTAGATTCATGAATAGAACGTACTAACATAATTCTATAAAATGGTCTTGTGTAGCCGTGAACATAACGTACTATTGCAATCCTACATGATAGTTTTGCGTAGTCGTGAACTTAGGGGAGTCTGTGAAGGAGCTCTATGCCGCTAGCGGACAGGCAGGAGAAGCCTTTAGTCAAAGTATACTTAGACATACAAAATGGACCGAACCAAACCCATATAATCATGCATTTCATAATTTGTAAACATGTTGCCCAAAAATGGCACTTTTCCAAAACTTGATTTTTCATAAACATGAAACATTTCAAAACCATTTTCCATTTCCATTTCACAATTCACCATCAAAATTCATACACCAAATATGTAGCAATTTCTCAAATCAATCAAAAGCAATAAAAACAACATTTATGAAGTAATTAAAACCCTTTTATTTTCTTGATTTGGAAAAAGAAACATTAATGACTCATTACTCAATTATAAACATGAAACTCACCTTAATTTCCTTGCTTGAAAACTTGCTCAAGGATGCGTCTCCTCTTGCCCCTCTTGCCTCTCTTGCCTCCCTTTAACATTGGCAAAAATCCCCATTCAATATGAATTCAAATTGGAGAACCCAAAAAAACATATACATACAATTGATCCTAAAATACTTAAACCCATGCATTTCCTAAGCTTTTTGAACCAAAACCCTTCCAAAAATCTAAAAGATTAAACATCAATTTACCTTGAATCTTCATCAAACAATGAGTTTCTTATCTCTAATGGAAGCTCTAATCTTCCTCTTTCTTTTTCCCTTCTTGAACACCCTCAAAATCTCCCTTGAAAACTAAGAAAGATGAAACCTAGTTGGCCTCCCATCTTTTCTCTTCTTTCTTTCCTCACACGACACTCTCTCTTTTCTCCAATTTTTGTTTTCTTCCTTCTTTAATAGCAAGACAACCATTCTTCTTCCCCTTATACTCTTAATGAACCCAAAAAGTCCATTTTACACTTTAATTTAATTAACCCATGCAATAAATCCTTCTAACTTTGACCTACTAATTAACTCCAAAATTAATCTATCAAACTTCATAATAAATTTAAATCATGCATAATCAATAAGAAAAGAATTTGGGGGCTAACATGTTTGCTCCATAATGGCCAACATATTGACCTACATGACACTATTTTAAGATATCCAACATTTCTTCCTCTAGAACACGTCATCTCATTAACCTGTTAGCATATGTTTGATACAATATTGGCTCATCCCATATCAATCACCCAATTATAACAATAAATTCCAATTTACTAATTATAGTTCATCAAACCAAATTCTAAGACATAAACAATATACAATAATATTATAACCATTTAAAACCTTTCATAACCTGGAATATGTCAATTGAGTGCATATACTATCCTTGCAACGTTTCTAAATCATGATTCATGTGTGTATGCAAATATTATGCATGTAAATGAAATACACTTCAAGAATTATCAAATGATATAACTCATATGACTTAATCTAACCGTTAGGCTCCTAAATATAAAGACAAGCTATTACAACAATTATATTAGACCACGTGTAAAAATTATATTGGATCATGTGTTACAATTTTATTGGACGATGTGTTACAATTCTATTGAACCATATGTTACAATTCTGTTGGACACACATGCTTAAATATTATTGTTTCATGAGTTGACTTTAGGAAAATTACATATTGGTCCTTCTTCTTCTTTTAATTCTCACATTAGCCTATAATCTTATCAATTTATTTCATTCCCCTTTGTATTAAGTTTCTAATGGCATAAATTTTATGTAATTTGGTTAATTATATCGAGATTTATACCCCAAAACTATAGGCTATTTGAAAACAAAGACAGTAGCCAGAACTCAACTTCAAAACAGAATTCAAAACTCTTAGAGGCAGAATCAGATTTCGGTTCCTTAATGAAAGTTTTATACCTATGTCTCCAGTATAATCTCCACTTAAATTTGTCCAATTTAGAGTTCTACAGACCAAGATATGGCCAAATTATAGAAATTTGTTCAGTGGAACCTACCCATTTAGCGAGGTACACATTCAAAATCAACTAACTTCGATCTTATCATGCAACACAAAAATACAAACAATTTAACCAAAAACATCTCATTTACTTATGGAATACTTTTTTTATCAATTCCCCTCACAACGCGTTCATAAATCCAAGAAAGCATATCAAAAAATTTCATATATATTTCACATCTAAGTATGTATGTGCATGTCGAAGCGAATAAATTATCCATTTACCTTTGTCTTTTACATTAAGTACCATTATATCTTTTACTATACTTAAATGTACTTAATTCATTATGTTCACTTCTTAATACACCTTATACACGCTATAATACTTCCAGGGTATATGTTGGGGCCTTACAAAAACTTAGGGTCCAAAGTGACCTTTTTGCCTTTCTAAAAATCAATAGCCTTGTTAAAACCAAATTTATCATTGTTAATGATGTGGTTTATAATTATGCCATTATGATATGAGCTAATTGCATTATGGTTTTAGCACTTGGTACTAATTTGACTTATATTTTGTTTACATACTTTATTTTAGCTCTCTAATAAAGAGAGAATAAATTTGGGTAAGTTTAAGTTTAGTTAGAGTGATTTTAGGATGATTTCAAAGGAAGGAATCAGAACATTGGGATAAGAAGGAGTCATATTGTTGAATAGGGGCTAATAGGGAGTCAATAGGAACTCATATTTAGGAACATAAGATTATACTGCTTCATTATATTTCTTCCCATTTTTTTCTAGAAGTAACACAAGACTAACTCGAGGCTGTGTTTGAACAATGTTGGTAGTAACTTTTGCCCAAAAAAAGATAATCCAAAAAGGGTATAAAGTAACACAGGGACTTACATGGTCTCATGTTTGACCTATCTTTGACATAAAACTTAGGCTATGTTTGGTTAAGTAGTTATTAATGGAATGGAATGTAATATTATTCATTTGTTTTGTAGAAGGGTTTATAATGAAATGGAATAGAATATGATGGAAGGGAAGGGTTTTACATTATATCCTATTTCATCCTAAACAGTAAAAATAAGTTGCTTCCGATTTGAGAAGATTGGGATGGAATGTAAAATGATAAACAACATTTCACTATATTACATTATGAACCCTTCTTCCAAACAACATTTTCATTATATTACATTATGAACCCTTCTATCCCTCCCAATTAACAATTTTCTCATATTACATCCATTTACATTCCATTTTATTATAAATAATTTCATTATATTAAAAACCTTATGACCAACTAAAAATAGCCTTAAGGTTTTAGGAAATAAGAAGAGAAAAAGGAGAAGTGAAAAGGGAGAGACATTTAGGAGGGAAAAAAAAGTCCCAAGGTAAAGGAGACTCAAGAGCACATCAAGAGGAATCAATCTTGGAAAAAAAGTAAGATTTTATTAAAATCAATTAAGGAAAAATAAAGTCCAAGACATAGGGACTCTATCTTTTATCTTTTGTTTAATTTATTTTTCTTCATTGGTTTTCTTTGTTTTAATTATAAAATAATTTGGGATGTTGATTTAAATGTGAAGAAAACCATAATTTATGTTTTAAATTGATTTCTTTGATCTAATAAGATATTCTTCTTTTTTTTAGAATTGTTCATGCTTTTATATTATATTGGATTAAAATAATGAACTTTAAAGATTCAACATTCAGATTCATATATAGGATTAGACTAGTGAACACACAAGATTTTATATAATATAGGTCACAATATGAATAATGGTGATTGCTTAAGTTGCTAACTATTAGGATCTACATTTTTTTTGAGTTGGGGTGAAACCTGTTAGGGAAATTTATAGATTGAATTAATGCATTCTTATAAAGTTTTGATGTAAGAGAATTTTTGGTTGAGAATACCTAAGAATAGTAAATATATATCTCTTAAGTGTGAGCATACAACTATAACTTTGGAGTTTCTATCAATCCAAGTTACTAGCATTAATCACTAAATCAAGATAAATTCAAATATAGTAGAGCTCTAGGAGAACTCTACATCTAAGTCTTAGTTATCAAATGATTGTTTTTTTAATCTATCACCTTAGTTGATTAACTCTTGTCTATTATTTTAGTTTAGTTTATTTTTCTTTTCTAATTTAATTGTAACACCCAAATACCCCCTGGAGGATACATGGATATCACCCAAGACAGAACAAACAAAACCAAACATCACACGGATATTTATTTTATTTAGTAACTCAAACCCACACACATTATTACATATCGCATAAAATACATATTCGAGCGACAAAAACTCAAACTCCTTTGGTCACTGCGGTTGACTCGTCCCAATCTTTAATCTCCTCGCTCTGAACCTACACGGAGCAAATCCACCGTGCTAAGCTTATAGCTTAGTGAGTAATCATTTAGCTAATTTAACCGATTGATTTTCACCATAACAGTATAAGCATGCATACAGAAATTAATAACAGGCAATATGCACGTCAAAACAGAATTGATCATTAACAGAACAAAACAAATCAGAAGTCCATAAAACAGAAGTGGGTAACGGGACTTATACAGTAGAGACCGAAG
>JANPWU010000007.1:6993883-7004258 GCA_024707465.1 Erythroxylum daphnites
CGTAAAACGTGTTTGTTTTAAACCAAACGTTGGTTTAATAATTACCGAAGAATACGATAGGAATAGAATTTCTAATCCCTCGTACCAAACAAGCCGTAAATTCTTTTTCTTTGAAAACATCGTTTCTTCTTATGTTTCTTGGAGTCTTATTTTATATGTGAGGAGAAATCCATTAAATTGGTAGTGTTATTATATCTTTGGCTACTTGTATAGGCGTTACTTTAATTTCCCACGTTTTTAAGTGAACTAAGCAACCTTCCACACTAATGCAACATTAATATAAGTCTTTCTATGACCTTTAAGAGCATTAACAATATCAATAGATCTATCACACATGCTATAGATGCTTTCATCATGTTTTTGTGCTAGTATACTTACTTTGCTCTCCTTTAACTTGATTTGTGCCCTCGTAAATAATTAATAATGTATGCCAAATGTTACAAGTCATTTCACACATAAATACCCTATTAAATTTGTTAGGATGTGTATGTTTCTGCTTATAATAGGCCTTACCATCTTTAGCACTTTTACATGTTCAAATTCTATCCGTTTGAACAACAATTTAAAATAATAAAAATTAAGAATTATAAATCATTTCTAAGCTCAATCAAACTAGCACTTTTTCAAGAGAAACGCTCTCTTGTGTCTCCTTTAATTTTTAACATACATAGCTCGGAATCTAAGATGTGCTTGAGCATATGCATATGACAAGTGAGGCAGGAAACAAGCTCAAAGTTCACCCTTTTTTTCTCCAGAATAGTTGTTCTCAAATTATCCTCCGTTTGCATCCATGTAGGAAGTGTAGTATAAGACAAAGCTTACAAGTTTCACGTATGGTGGTCCTCTAAATTACATGTTCCCACGAAAAAGAAAAATTAAAAGAATCAAGTATGACAGTTCCAATTGTTGACTAATATTTCTGCAAAATATTGTGATGAGAGAAAGCCAGAAGAGTTCTCTTCTCCTCCCTTTTTCTCTATGATTTACAAACTGGTCATTCCTCCCTATGGATAAATGGATGGTTCTTATACTGTAACTGTGAACAAATATATCTTCAGGGCCACAGACAAAGCTACCTGTAATAGAAAGATAGCAGCAACAATCAAGAACCATCGTTCACCAGCAGACATAATATGTGCTCGGAGGTTAAGTGCCACGAAGCTTGCAGACATGAGCCCAGCAACAGCTGCAATGACCCACCTAAAGATTTCCAAAGGAACAATGGAGAGACACTGCCACCAAAATGCAGAAGATTTATCATGTAACCAATCCTATCTCAGTGCTTCTGAAATTATATTTTCTAACTACCACAAAATTCACTGTGAAGGGAAATTAACTCACCAATGCTGGAATAAACACAAATAGAGAATATCCATAGAGACAAAACAGTTGGACAAGGCCTGATGGTGCTGAGAAATACTTGAGGATTACATACAGGACAAGAGGAACAATAGTAACATAGCCGTAAAACAAGCCGGCAGACCAAGTAACCAGATTTATATCATAGTCCCATTCCTTGTTCTTCAGTTTGTGTGCTATGTATGTCACAAAAGTGCCAATGGATGCTGCAACAAAAATAAGGGTGGTGCATATCCAAAATGGTCCATATCTGCAGAATGAATGAATTGAAAATGAGGCATATTTCTACTTGTTATTAAAGGAGACATATGCAAATTTTCCTCAGCCAACTAATGACTTATCTTGAACTGAAGACTGTCTAATAAATCAAGTCATAGCACAGAATAGTTTGTTAACACTCAAGACAAGTCAGATAGAATAACTCACAGATCTGGATTGCTAGCAGTTTTCTCGCTAAAGTTTCCCCTAAATGGAAAAAGTGAATCTTTTATTCTGTCCAATACATCTGAAGTGTCAACATCAAAGTATGGCTTATATGCATTAACTGAGCATGCCCGAAACCAACCACTTTGCTGTGATTCATCAGAACCAGAAGCAGGCTTTGAAAATGTATCTGAAAAGGAAAGTTTAGTAGCCATTAACTTGTAGCATCAGTCGAAGTCCAGTCCATAAGACACTTTCATTTTGCGAAAAATTAGTTAAAATACAGATGACTTCCATACATTTTCTGCAAAATAGTAAAGTGTTGTAAGTAGCCAAGACGAATGTTCTAATCGAAGAAATCATCAGAACAAGGAATATCAGTATAATCACTTAATCATTACCACAGCATCCACTAAGATTTCCTAGGTTATCAATCAGCTCATCTCCACTAACATCATTTCTCAGCAGTTTATATTGGCATTACAAATAAACCACAGATAGAAGCGTAAGCTAAAAGCAAAATAAAAAAACTGCAAATACTATCCATTCTACCATAGGTCACTGATTCATCCCTACCCACATCAGACTACTAAATTGCATGATCTGGGATGAAGTGGAGAGAACTAAAACTATTTGTGAAACACCCTTTCCTAGAGATGTAAACGGGCAACAAAATTGAAATCACCAAGCAGAAACAATGTAAAATCGTCGAGTGTAAGCACATTACCATTAAGACCAAGTCCTGTCCTAATGGTCTTACGTTGAGCAGAAAATTCAAAAGCATTACCAAGAAAACAAACAATATTCATAAAATACCATCGGCATCACGCGGAGGGCGGGAGGCGCCAGAGATCTTTCCCTGAGCACTCGACGGAGGAAAAGTCTGTAGATTGGAATCTGCAAATTCAAATTAAAAAAATACACCAGTAATATATTACAGACAGAAATATTAAGAAAACAAATGTTTCTAAGGTCAAAAGGAAAAATAGAACTAAACCTGCGAAATGGACGGTGACATGACCTGGATCTGGAACGGCCTGTACAGAGAAGAAAGGATCTGAAATCAAATACAAAAATAGGAACAGAAGATAGACAAATAGAGATGACACTTACGGGAACAGATCCAGACACCTTTTGGTTATCAATGGTGGTGTAATTACCTCCTGACATCATCTTTTCCACAGATCTCGTGCCTCACCCTTTTTCTCTTTTTCTACTTTCCCTTCTTTCTCCCTCAGTTATCTGTAACTTGTCTTTTATGGGGAGATACGGCGGACGCGCCTGTAATCTGTATAGAGAATAGCGTAATTAATTCTTGGGCCGTTCCTATCGTTATCCAGATTCGGAAGTCTGATAGGCTTATACCGATAAAGTTTTTATCAGCAAAGCTTTTTTTAAAAAATTAGCTGATTGTTTAATTGTTATTTTTAAAAAAAATTGAAAAAGCTTCGTATGTTTGGCAATAAAATAATAAAAAAATATTTTTAATTTTAACTATATTTTATTTTATAATAAAAATTATTTACGCATATAAATATTATTTAAAGTATATTAAACAATATTAAAATACAATATATCAATTATTACATAATTTTAAACCATATGAAACATAAATAAAAATATATGTAACTAAATCTTCTATATGGATTATATCATAAGTAAAACTAATATAAAAAATAAATATTAAAACATATAAAAAAAGTCAAATAATATTATATAATTCCTAAAATAAACGTGAAGATGAGTTTGTGGGTATTGTAGGAATTATGTGTAAAATATGAGGATAAAAGAAACTAAAATAGGCTCATTAATTGATATGAAAAATCTACTGAAAAAATACTTTTTTGAAAAGCTCTAAATTTGAGCATTTTAAAAAGCTATATTTTAGTCGCCAAAAAAGTTATGTCTACTAAAAAAAGTGTTTTTTCATTTTACAACCAAACACTAATTTTTTTAAAAAAAACTTTTGCAGTAAAAGAAATATTTATATTCACCCTCCAAAAACTCAACCAAACAAGTACTAAGCCGATCCAAACACGAATTCAATTGTAATTTTGATTTGGGCAATAAAATTTTATGTGAAGAATTCTTAAGAAAGGGAAAGCTATAATATACTAAAGTCAACGTGATTAAAGGCTTATATGGATCTAACCAAAGGGTACTGATACAAAACGAATTAACTAAGAAAGCTTAACTATATTTAGCCTTACAAACGTTAGAAGTTGAGAACATCCCACCAAACATCGTAAAGAAAAGTTCATTACAAAACTTGTGATTATCTTTGATTAATAAAGATCTTATTGTCACATTTAATCTAAATTCCATATACTAATGAACTTCAAGAGGTTATTAAGACTAGATTATCTCCTCCACGAGTGATAGGAGTAGATTATATTATGTTTTTATAAGTATTTAAGTGTGTTTTTGTATATTATATTATGTTTTATAGGTGTTTAAGTCTGTTTTTAAGTATTTTTAGATGATTATCATGTGTATAAGTTTAGAAGTTAGTTTTTGTATGTATTCTAAGTATTTGTTGGATTTAGAGCAAGAATTAGATTTTAATTTTATATTTCAAAAGATGCTTGATGTGTTTGTAAATGTTGGGAATCAAAAAATTGGAGAATGAAAAAAGATGGAGGAAGCTTTAAAGTGTCACGACGTGCACAATTGTGACTGAGGTTAAACAACATGAAGCATGGTCGTGACTTCAAGTCACGATCATGATAGACTTTTCCAAGTGCTAGTTTTTTCATGTTTTGAAGGTTCAGGGCTATTTTTAGAACCGAACAAAGTGGAGAAACCCTAGACACAACCTTAGAACTCTAATGCAATATAAAAGACCATTAAAAAATACCAAAAAGATGCAACAACCACTACATCAAAGAAGATCAAGAGGAGACGTCAAGAATAATTCCAACTTAAGACACAAACTAGTTTTTCTTTCTTTTCCATTTAATTCTTTCAATGTCTTGGATGTTTATTTGGATTTCTAAAATATATAAAATGATTATGAGTTTCCAGATCCCTATTAGGGATTGTTATTGAATTATTTTGTCAACTTTATTTCTTGTTGACTTCAATACATCTATCAATGTTTGTGATAATTGTCTTGCATATACTTGATAATAAATTAGAAAGTGAGTCAAGTTATTAATGTTAAGGTGTGCATTGAGAGTTCGCAACTTAATACACCTATAATTACCATATTAATGAATAATTGAAGAAGAAGGATCTTAATTATGAAATTAATTATCTATAAAATTGCTTAAGATCTAATTGAACAAGTTAGGAGTAGTTCTGTGAATTGGGAAATTAAAACTCTATGAACATCGAATTCAATTATGGTTACTTGATTAAATATTGAGAGTGAATAATCAAAACTTTAGGATATCTTAGACCAAGCATAAATTGAATCAACAAGATTAAGGAAAAAAAAAACATAGAATAGTTCCTAAGTCTTCAACTTTAGATCAACCTCAAATTCGTTACAGCTCACTTATCAATTCTTATTTGCTTCGTTTTGTTATTTGTTTTTATTTCAATTATATATTTCCATTAAAATCAGTTCTTAATACCTTAGACAAAGTTCTTATTCAAATTGTTAAAATGTCTATAGTTCTCGTGGGAATGGTACCTTTTGATACTACAAGATACGATTTGTACACTTGTGGTATTGAGAGTTTTATTATTATAAAACTTGCTCAATAAAGAGAATGCTAATTTTGAATACTCCAATCAATGATTTTAATCCTGTCAATAAGAGGATTGGCTATATTACAAAGTTAAAGACTCTGATTCCAAGCATAATGAGAGAATTCACACTATAAGAGAAAGCAGTTCAGAGATTCTTGCTCATGTTTGCATAAAACATATATATATATATATATATATATATTATGAATTGATAGAATTTTGATTATCCATATAAAGTGTTTAATTTTCACCTTATAGCCAACTATAAAGTGAGTGAAGATCAAGGGTGAGAATATTTAAACCAAACTAGATTGTACCATTTGACTGTAACGATTGGAATCCTTAGTAAGTGCCTACAAGAGCCATTCGAAAAAAACACATAAGAGATTCCCTTCTAATAAATATTGTCCTTATTTGAATCCAAATTGAAGTTGCACATTTAAGTGATTATAGAAGAGCTAATAAGTTTTTTTAACATAAGATTATGATTCACCAACACCTAATTTATTATTACATTGAAAGGAAATGTGGAGTTCAATGTAGAACGCTCTAATGCTCTATCTTAGGGCTTATATAGACCTTAATTATTAAACCAAAATTAAGAGCTTATGCCATTGCAAGCTTGTACAAGAATTCTATATTAACACTTTCTCTAAATTTAAGAATGAGCTTTATTATCCAAGAAGAGTTATACTTAAACTTAATACTCCAAAGATTCTCATCTTTCATATAGTATCCATACACCTATTTGACTCATAAAGGTTTCTTGTCTTTGAGTAATACATAGATCCTTTTAATCATTAGAACTTTGATTGTAATTCTTGGAGGTAATACACTCAATCCACCTTCAGCTTTTAGTGAACATATCTCAGTCTATTTAATTGTAGCTAATGAATCCTTTATGTAGTTCCATATCTATAGCAATATTCTTAATAATCTATAATGGTCATATCAATGCTAGAGGGGAAACATCAAATGGGAATCCCAATAAACATGTGGGATATTCAAAATAGAATTTATTTGTTGAGCTCTACCTACTAGTGAGAGGCTTTTGGTGCTCCGGTTATGAATTTTATTCTAAAACTTTTCAATAAGGGTTTAAAATTAAAGAATGAAGGCTTAATAAAGGAGATGGGAATGCTCAAATAGGTCTAGAAGCTTAAACAGGTGTATACTAGTTAAAGAATATATTAAGATGCATTATAGACATCACTGGTAGAGAGGTAGATTAAACTTGTGCCCAATTTGTTTTCTACTTATAAATGCACCTTGTAAATTAGACCTACTACTATAACAATGGTGAGTCTAGGTCGATCCCACAGAGATTAATTGCAATTACTTTCATAAATTCTACATATATGTAAAATAAGGGGGTTTGGTTCGATATAAATTAGAAAACAACATAAAATTAAATATGTAAAAACAACTCAATCTAAACAATAACAAGTGATTAAATTGATTAATGGGTTGAAATATGGTTCTTTGGTTTAATCTCAGCCTAGGCATAATGAGGCATAATTTCATATATGTCATTGAATTATTGTCTTCATACCTCTCTTTAGACCATTGATAATGAATTAACAACAAGCTCTATTAATTCCGATTTTTCCTTAAGCTATAGTTAATTAAGAAGAGCTCGTTAATTAACCCTAACTATCGGATAACTTAGAAATAACTTTCTAAGTTTAATCGGACAACTGCACTATGATTGAAAAAACAAACTAATCTAAGCAATAATCACACAAGCTCAGATTATTTAACTTACGTTACGTTATTCTTAACAATTTAATACCGTCAGTTGCCACATACAACTTCAAACATGACTATACAACTTTAAACATGACTATTACGTATCGTATTCAAAATCTAGCAATGGGTTTTCATGAAAAATGATTCAATAGAGCATCAAAAGCATTCCCACACAACACCCAATCAATAATCTTAAGATAACATAAATAGTCCAAAAAAAAGGGAAAGAAAATGATACACAATGTGCTTAAATGTGCTCCTTGGCATCGACTACACCTCTGAACTAGCATTTGGTGGGTTAGCCCTCCATCTTTTCCATCAAGCTCTAAGAATGTCTCCATCATCGTTGAAAACTGACCACAATTAAATAAGAATCAGGTCTGGTCATTTTTTTGGACACTTTCCATTTGTAATCTCCAAGAATGAAGAAGAATCAACTACTATCTACTCTCCTTCTTGAAGACTGAAGAGGAATAATGAAGAAGGATTATGAATATAACGTCTTAGTGTTGTCTTCTTTTGTTCACTCTATCCTCTCGTCCAACTGCCACTCACACCATATCTTATATTAAAAGATAAGTTAAGATAATAATGGGACAGGTGTCTAATGGCTCCAACCTTCGCATGCTTCAGCCATCACACTCTCTTCTTTATTCCCTTCAGCCCTTACATGCTTCAGCAATGACACACACCATGTCCTTTTCATATTCAATAGCTAGGTTTTTAACGAGATAAATAGACATGTGTCTTTCTTTGGTAACTTTATGCATGTGTCTTCTTTTTCCTCCATGTTACAACCACGTTTTCGTTCTTTTTTCTTAGCAATCGACCACACACATCTTATTCTTATATTAAAAAATAGGTTAAATTCATATAATAAATGGACGTTTAGCTTAATTCTTTTAATAGTCTAATTCATGTTACAGCTATGGTCTTTTTAAATCAAAATGTTACACATACCTCCATTTTTATGCTCTATCTTGTCTTTTTTTCTTTTAATCTTTTTCTTCTTCTTGCTCCATGAAGACAATAAAGTATGAACATTAAAAAGATGGCTCAATAAGTATGCTTTTGGATCACTTTAGCTCCATCATTTTTGAAATGTACCTAAAATCAAATATGAGCTAAAGTGAGTATCCTAAGCATTTTAAGGCATTAATCACTAAGTGTAATGGATTAAATGTATCAACAATTACACATATATCAATCACGCCCCTTATCAGTGACAATCAAGGGGCCTTCATCAATAACAGACAGATCAGAGATAACATATTAATCATGCTAGGACTCCTTAAAGGTTACTCCAGAGCAAACTCAACAACAAATTGCACCATCAAGATATTTCCACAAAGCCTATGAGTGCTAGACTTTTATATGGGATCTATTGGCTACTTATGATTTTATAAGAACCTTCATCGGCTAGATTAAGGAATGTATAACCATGACAGTTTTTCCATACTTATTAATGGCAGCCCATCTAAGTCTTTCAAAGCTGTGAAAGGTCTAAGGCAAGGAGATCCTCTTTCCCCCTACCTTTTCATCATGTGCATGGAAGTTTTAAATTCTCTAATCAAGCTTGAAGTGGATTCGAATGTAAAATATAAGCATCACTCAAAATGCAAAAACTTGGGCTCACTAACCTTGCTTTTACATACGACCTATTACTCTTTTATAGTACAAACACAGCCTCGATTTCTAGCTATATAAGAGTATTGCTCAAATTCAAGATAACCTTGGGTCTACAAATCAATCTCCACAAGAGTCTTTTCATACTGTCCAAAAAAGCAACTCGGAGTAAATGTCAATGGTTAGTACCACCTTGCACATTATCTGGAACAATAACATTCCTCAAAAAACTGCCTTTCTCCTTTGGTTGGCCATTAAAAAATGTTTCAATACTGCTGATAAAATCTGGTATTTACATGTTGATCTATCGTGTCCTTTTTGCTCAACCGAGGAAATGTCAATGGTTAGTACCACCTTGCACACTCTCGATGGCTCTACATTGGTTATCTACTCAATGTACATCTCTAAAACTGGTCCATTCTCAAGTAATTAGCTTTTGTGTACAAACCTTCTAAAAGGAACGAAATGCTCGAATGTTTGAAGCTAAGCGGAAAGATGTTCCCCTTCTTATCTCAAAGGCTCTGCATAATATCAACGAACTCCTCATGCTGAGAAACATAGCCTAAATTTTCTCTAGCTTGTTGTCATGTTACTTGCACATTAAGCGTCTTAAATATTGTTGGTTTTGAAGTCATTTAACCATGATGTGGACAAGGTAACCCCTTATGTATATTTATAACTATTATGTAATTCCTTATTAATGAAATTCTCTTTTTTCTAAAAAAATGTTGATTATTAACAATTATGGATTTATTTTGGCTATGGATTGCTATATTTTTTTAAGGATTATTCTTAAATTGTTTTGTTAAACTTTTACGTTATTGATTTAATAAAGATATACTTTATGGTGTTTATTATTTTATATTTGGTCTAAATAGAGAGATTAGGTTAAATTATCTATGTTATGTTGCACAACACGAGCTGGTACCATAATAAATATATAAACATCAAATTAATATGTACTTGAAGAGAGATTTTAATTGTTTGTTAGTTATCTACAGGATTGCTTCAAATCTAATTAGGTAGTTAGGAAGAGTTTCGAGAGATCAAGAGGTTACAATTTAATTCTTATCTATTTTCATTGGATAATCATAACTATTAGATATATAAGGTCGAGTATGATAGATCGCCTATGGCCCGGGTATTCACAATACGCAGCGGAATGGACCATACTATACAACAAGAAGTATAACCGAAAATAATAACACGTACAAAATTACCTCTTGATGTGGATTGGTATTTGTTTTCTTTTTCATATTTGTAGACACTGCAATGTGCGAATGTCCTATACTAGTATCCACACAAGGAAGAATGATCCGGGCAGCGGCTAGTGTGTGCTAGCACGTCCAAAAACCTTTTCGAACGCCGCACAATCTTTCTCTCGAAGGAAGAACAAACAACTAGGTGACTAGAGTTTTTCGTCTTGCCTCTAATGAGACATAAGTTTCTCTATTTATAGAGAAAACCTAATCCTTATTCTTATTAGGAATTATTGAAGCCCAATAAGTTTCGGCCCATATTA
>JANPWU010000007.1:7058842-7073867 GCA_024707465.1 Erythroxylum daphnites
TAGAGTTATGGCTCAGAGGTCTGTCAGCTGACACCAGGAGTTTCTAGTTTGAGTTTTTGTGAACTGCTAGGTTTTGTTTAAGCGTTGCAAGTAGTCGTTTGATGGTATCAATGTAAAAGTATGATAAATGATTGGTTTTAAAGATTTATGATTTTCGAGTATGCTAGTTGATGCCATGTGTTAGATAGATTGCCATGCGTATATCGGTTTTGTTTTGCTCCAACGTACCATTATCATAAGGTATGTACTTGGATGCCCTCAGGGTATTCGGGTATTTTCCTTATAGTAGTGGGATGTTGCAACCAGAGTCTCCACCACCAGTTCAACCTTCCACTTCCCATGTGATGAAGGATAAAGCTAAATAGACAGAGTATATAGCTACTCTAACAACTAAATCTCTTACAGACAATTTCAATTCTCAATTAGAGAAAACTGAAGCGGAAAGTAATAAATCTGAAGTTTCTACATCATCATCTGAAATCTTAGAAGTCTTGTATGAGTTAATCCTTGAGTCATCATCCGAACTTGTTTCAGAACCATCAACTGACGATTCAGCACACTTTGCTGATTTTTCAGAGTTATCCAATGTTCTGATGACTATGCCTCAATATACTGAAGAACCTGAAATCAGTGAAGTAGAATATGTTGGGACTGAACCCTTCAGACCTGAACCTGCACCTCAAGCAACATCAGCTTAGGCAGCTGCACATCCTACTACAACCAAGCCTACTTCAGGACCTTGGTTCACGTTTAATGATATACCCCCCAAAGAAATAGAGGGATAGACTACATGAATTCTGTGCATGGATTGATCTACAAATGGCCTGACCAAATTATCACTTGCTAGATATTTTGTCTGAATTTATATCCAGATTCACTGGTACTTTGCGAGAATGGTGGAAAAGTATATCTGACTACCAACGTCTTCAGTACATACAAGTATCATCTGCTGGAGCATTGCTCAGTATAATTCACAAAGAATTCATTGGTGACTCAGGAATATTTCAAGATGAAATGTTGTTCTATTGATAAGCATGATATCCAGAAGCATTATAAATGCATGACGGAAAGGTATTATCTTTTGAATGGATGGAATGATGTTAATCTTCGATATACTTTTATATCATCCCTTTCAGATGAACTACAGACAGAACTACAAAGGACCATAGTTTCTCTACAACGAGACATGTTAATAATATCTCTTGGAGAAATCTATCAGCTTCCATTAGCTTCTCTTGATAAGTTATGTGATCATCATACCTTGTTTAAGAATATCATTAAAGGCGGTTTAGTTCTCAAACAGGCTTGCAAGAAGCCTTATATCCAGATCAAATGCAAGGATAAAAAGACTTGTGAGTATCATAGCAAGAAGAAAGCTTATTCTTCTCAAGTCTACCAACGGAGAAAGATCCACAAGAAGAAGGAAGGCGGAAGCCTTAGAAGCAAACCTTCAAAAGGAAGAATGACAGTACTAAACGCAGATTCATGCAGTTCTTCAAAAAGTCGTCACATTGACAGAAGCCAACTCGATGTTTTCTTTGTGGACAACCAGGACACTTGGCTCGTTCCTGTCCTCATGCAACAAAGAAAGATCTCAAGTTGTTACAGCAGATCAAATCTATTATGCCAATTCATTCTAATAATGACTTTGAGGAACTAATTGAGGAACAATCTCAAGAGGACAATGATACCAAGTTTGCTATCTCAATATCATCTTCTGATGAAGAATCTTCTCAGTCATCTATCCCTACAGACGGTGATTCACTCTACATGCTACAATAGACTTGTCTAAGGATAGATTGTACCCCAGTACAACGACCTTATGTTCATATCTAGTTATTTCAACAAGATAAATATGATAAGCCCATCAAGGCTATTGGATTTATGGATAGTGGATCTAGTCGTACGATCATGAGCCCAACATCTTATCATCTACCACATGGACTTCTCATGATGAGTATTTTACTGCTATTGATGATAACACATTCAAGATTGGGTTGATAACAAGAAGGCGGATCAGCATTCACTTCTTTCCTTAGTGTACAGTTAGGACTAAAATCCTTGGAAGCAATCTACCAGGCCTAGACATTCTGATTGGTATGGATACTTACAGTAAAACATCACCTTTGTAGATCCTACCCTCAGGCCTCAGGTATTGAAACCTTTTCACTCCATACACTGATATAAAAAATGTGTTTGAACTAACCCAGGTTCCTGCACATTACATTGGATTTGGAGATAAACTTTTGAGCTATTGTCCAGAGTCTCATGCACAGTTTACTCACCCATATCCTCTGTGAAAAAATTCTGACTTTTTCATAAGTCTACCATTTAAGAAGAATGAGGATATTAATCCTACGAAAGCCACACATCCAGGGATGAACCCTGATGATCTAAAGCTCGCACTTGATGAGTGTACAATTCTTTTGAAGCAAGGACTTATCGAGCTCACAAAGTCGGATTGGGCTTGTCAAGCTTTCTATATCAATAAACGTTCAAAACAGAAACATGGAAAGAAAAGATTAGTCATTGACTACAAACCTCTGAATGCATTCCTGCAGGATGACAAGTTTCCCTTGCCTAAAATCAGTACACAGGTACTCTTTCTCAAGGAAGCTGTTATATTCTCAAAGTTTGATCTTAAAGCAGGATTTTGGCAATTGGGTATTCACCCTGAAGAACTTTATAAGACTGCATTCTATATTCCCAATGCTCAGTACTAATGGACTGTGATGTCATTTGGACTTAAAAGTGCTCCATCACTGTTTCAGAAATCCATTACAAAAATCTATGAGCCTATCCTCAACAATGCACTGATCTATATTGACGATATCTTACTGTTCTCAAAGACCCATGAGGAACATACGGCCCTTTTGCAAAGATTTTTGAATCTCACTCAACAGTATGGAATTATGCTTTCAACCTCGAAAAGCATTATTGGCACTACATAATTGAATTATTGGGTATACAATTCAAAGATGGATTCTACCAGCCAGGACCACATATTGCAAAAGATTTGTTGCAATTTCCAGATGAATATCTCACAGTCAAGCAGATTTAGTAATTCCTTAGAATTGTTAATTACATTCGAGATTTTATTCCACACGTGGCTGCTTATACTTCCAGCTTATCCAAGCTCTTGAAAAAAAATCCACCATCTTGGACAAAGGAACAAACAGACACTGTCAAGTATTTGAAGCAAATATGTCAGAATCTTCCACCTCTGAAGATTCCTGATCAAAGACAAGATGTCTTACAGATTGATGCCCATATTACAGCTTTGTCCACACAACTCCGACGACACCCACCATGGCCACCAGATACTTCTTTTCTTTATAAGTATCCTTCTTCTCTTCAGTCTTATACATATCCTGAGTTTTTTAGTCATTCTCAATTTCGACACAAAAAACACAAAAATATGGCTAGTCCACCTCTTGTTGCTTTTACAAAGAGGTCTTTTCCTCCTATTGCTAGTAGTCCTCCTAGTCTTTCTGAAGTTGCCTCACTTGCTCATAGTAGCTTGTTCTATTACTTGCACCTATTCTTGCTTGAACATAATTATCATGGAAATCCTACTATTTTCAACATTAAAGCACCTTACCTTAATGTGAATCTTCTTCAAAATCCTTTATCAGAAAACACATTATGGTATCTTTGAGCACTCTTTGTCCTTTATGCTTGTGCTTTTACAATCTCTCCTCTTCAGCTATATCAACATCTCTGTGATCCTAATAATGAAAGTTCATTATTATGGACATTGCTTGAATGGTTTCAACCATTAGATCAACGGAAGCATCAATGTTCTATCATTATCCAACAGCATCGTCTATAGATATTCTCTGCTAGACGACAAACTAATCAATGCTTCTTCATTGTTCATCAACCATATAGAGAATCTCATACTGGTCTGCTTTATACAGAACCACGTGTTCAATTCTAACTTGCATCTTTATATTGGCCACGTCATAAGGAAGCTGTATTAAATTCTTTAAGGGATTTTCTTAAAGAGATTAATCACTTTCTAGATCTACCACTATTAACTATATCTATTGGACCACATCCTGAAGAATTTATTCCTGGTGAACCTAAATTATTAGAAGTCGATATTCCTGGTTCCAATAGCCCTCTCTATGATACAGAAGAAACAGTCTCAGATACTGCAGGCCTGTCACAACCATCTAACTAAGCTTTTCAAGATGCTTAAGACCCAAATGATGATCCTTATAGCCCTAATGATGATGAGTTAAATCATTTCCTACACCAACTTCATACAAATGAGCTCAGTTCTCATAAAAAACAAAAATCACTTCAACAGGATACTGACAACTCAGATGATCCAAACTCTCCATCTAATCTTCAATGTTGGCACGAATCAATTCGTGGCAACTAATCCCTTAGATTCCTTGGATCATGAAAAGACACTTCTTTTGAGACAATCATTCCACTGAAGACTTTGCAAATCATAAAAGTATGCACATCATTTCAGGCAACCACTGACAAAGACTTTTGATGATAATGGTTCCACATATCTCTTTCAAAGTCCTATTGAAGATTCCATCATCATTCTCCTTTAGACTTTTCAACCTAAGCTATTATTTTTTTGACTTTTGTAAAGGTAGGTGTGACATTTGTTAAAAGTAGATTCCTTTTTGATAAGGTTAAATGAATTATGTTAGCTTTCATCATTGTACTTTAGTTTCTTTTTCTAAAGTAGTCATCGTGATGTTTCTAGGTAGATTTACTTTCCTACCCCTCGCTTTATCTATAAAAGTAGGGCTTGTCTTTCGTTGTAAGTATGCTTCAATTTATCATCCAGTTTTATGCTTTATCTGGTTTGAAGCCTTCTTGTCCAAAAGCTTGAAGTTCAATGAAGTTTATTTTCTAAGTCTCTTCTCCTTCTTGAAAGCTTCAAAGACTTGAGTCTTGTTTCCTATTTTGTCTAGGTGTAGGATGAGTATGCTTTACACTTGTCTCATATGAGGATCTTATATATCAGAAAGTCTATGACAGTCTAGGACTGTTAGTCAACAATCTCCGCTGCTTGTTATTAGGTTGACTGAATTAACGAGGAATGAAGAGTAAGAGTATGTGAGTGAGGTAGGGTTCCTAAAAGGTGAGAGCATTTGTGCCCGTGTAAGCCGATGGACAGGCGTTGAGGGTTGTAGCTCCGATATCTGGAACTACCTACTGAGTGATACATACTTCCAATCTGACTTTGGTTAGTCATTGATTTGTAACAACCAAGAGTTGTTGTCGCCAGATTGGCCTAGATTGTGTCATAATTTTCCTGTGTGCCCCGAAAATCCTTCCCACCCTAATTAATTTTTAGAAGCCAACAGTTTTTAGTTTGAACCAGTGATCATTCAAATGATACTTTAATATTTTTTTGCAGGGCTAGTAATCGAGAACCTAACCCAACCTTGTTGACTTTTATGAGCTCTATGATATATTCGTGATTGATGAAACTTGGGAAAAGACCATTCCTAAGATTGTTTTACTTTTTCACGTGGTGAAAAAGCAAATGTACAGTTACACCTATTTCTTCCTAGTTGTTTTAAACTTTTAGTTATTGGAATATTTTTCTTATCAAGTATTTTTCACCTAGAAAATATTTAAAAGAATGGAATCATAAATCTTGTCCTATATGATGATAAGAATGTACATGAGACATGAGAGATACAATATTCTACAAAAGAATTGTCCATTATGGTGTAAACGATTGGTTGGCAATGTAAACGTCTAATAATGAATTGCCTCCTTCAATTTGAATTGCAATAAATATATTTGCAGGAGCTGCATTGACGAGGAAATATAGTGAGGAGGCATATGGTGTTATCATTTGTTCTTATTACTATTTTCCATTAACACCCATTCATTCGATAAATGAGACTCATAAAAAATAGATGGATAGATGCTCATAGAACTAGACAGGAATAGAGTAGTGAAAACAGGTAATCTGAACCTGTATTGGTAAAAATTGAAAATGGGCACTTTGAAGCACATTTGAAGACACTATTATGAATAAGTTTTGCGAGAGATTTGAAGATGCAAAATATGTCAAGGTGGAGAATTATTAACGTTATGACATATTCCCATATTGAAGAAATATAAAGATCGAGGAATCTTCTTAAGTTATAAAAAGAAGACTCCTTTACCTATCTTAAACATCCCAAAAATTGCTTATCTTTCCTTAAGACAAAGATTTCTTCTCTCCTTTTGTAATATTTCACTTGTATTATTTTCTGAAAATAGTGAAATGTTAATTTAGTAGTGTTCGAAGAAGTAGGCATGATTAGCTTAACCTCGTTAAATTCTGGTGTTCTTTATTTGTTTATTTAATAGCTATTGTCGGGTATAGTTGTAGTGAATTATTATGCTATTAAATTACATGTCTAAGAAAATTCTGTCTAAGAGATTAGGTTTTAAGTGGGACCTTTCTGAGAATTTACCTAGTGTGATTTTTCAGTACAATCACTCACACTCTATTCACTTAGACAATAGTGCTCCAGGTAAATTTGTCATTATTAGTAAAAATTAACCTGAGTTTCATAACAATGTTCACTTTGGGGAAAGATTGATATCTGGTCACTCCTTTATACATATACAGAGGTTGACATACAATAACCAATTGGTAAAGCCTTTCTGATTCTTTAATGCTATCACAAAAATATGGAAGGATTTCATGAACAGGTCAGATCTTGTTGGAACATAGATGGATGCAAATCATTTCCATTCATGCCGAAGCTTAAACAAGTGAACGCAATGAAACTCTTACTCAGAAATCGATAAGTTAATCTCCAAAACCTCAAGTCTAAACTACTCATTGCCCAGTAATCCTGCTACAACAACCCTCGTAATTATGAACTCAAAACTGAACTGTGAAAGGAAAGCTGAGTTTGATATTCTTGTAACCATTTCATAATTATGAGCTCAAAGCTGTTGAAATAAAATGGTTACAAGAATATCAAACTCAGCTTTCCTTTCACAGTTCAGTTCTGAAGAAAAAAGCCAGACTCCATTAGCTCAAAGAGGGGGACTCCAGTAACAAGTTTTTTCATGCTTCCTTGTTGGCCCCCGGAAATGTAAATAAAATATCCAAACTTCAAGACAGCAGCGGGAGGAATATGTTGACATGATGAATATTATGGAGATCGCCACGGCACACTTCCTCAAACTCATGGCGACAGCCGACTCTTCCTTGCAAAGTCTTAGTATGTCTCAGCTTTTTTAATGGAATATAAATCGAGGCATCAAAAAGCTACTCATTTCTCCATTTACTGCATAGGATGTCAAATGAATTCTCTTTGGTATTGTCTTTGGATTATAGAAAGAATGAAGTCCCTGGTTATGGCTTGGCAATACCCTTCCTCTCTTATGCAGTTTGACTTTCACTAATCAATTCAGTCCTTAATAGTCTGCACACTCATTGGGCTGCTCATATTGCCTTACCTCGAAAAGTCATCGAGGAGTTGGAAAAAATCATGAAAACCTTTCTTTGGATGGGATAGGTAGGAAATTCTAGAAAAGCGAGAGTGAATTGGCAAGAGGTTACGATGCCAAAACAAGAAGGTGATCTTGGGATTGCAAAGTGTAAAAGATATGTAAGTTACACATTGATCATACCGCCTTATGGACAAAGTGGATCCATGAAATATAGTTGCCCAACTCCAACTTTTGGCAGGTAGATTTTGTTGGAAAATATAAGTAACAAGGAAGAAAATAAAGGACACAAAAGATTTACGTGGAAAACCCCAATAGGATAAAAACCACAGAGAGAAGAATTTTCACTATAACAAAAAGGGATTACAAACTTAACCCTCTAATTGTTTAGGAGGGAAATATGTTTAACCTTTGGTACATGAAAATAGGGAGGAGAGGGCTTTCTTTTATAAGCCCCTCTCCCCCTCACAAGTTCTCATCCCACCGATGTGGGATGAGTGCCTTCACAGATTTCTCTCGTCAAGGCTCCATGATACTGCACCAGATGATGCAGCTATGTCTTACCATTTATCAGCATATCCAACACATAATCGACAATGGAGAAAAAACAAATGTGCGGTTTGATAATCGGATGGACATCAGTCCACTTATTTCCTCTCCAGAATTTTAGAGATTGCATAACAGACTACCCCTACATCTCAAAGTATCTTCTCTGTTGAACAACGGTGAATAGAAAGTTAATTTTCGAGGTTCCACAACACTTATGGCCCACTTCCTGAACCTCTCTAATACAGCTAAGGAGGATCATATTACTTGGAAGGTACAGCAGATGGTGGTTTCTCTAACAAATCATGCCATAGTCTATTGACTACTAATGCAATGGTAGTCCCGTGGTACTCCCTTTTATGGCATAATACCATCAGCCCCATAGCAGCTTTCATAACGTGGTTAGCTATCAAGAACCGCCTCCGAACAACGAATCATTGGCATGATAATTTGACTAATTCTACTGCCCCAGGGGCTGTAGCTCCACAGTTGCTGCCCTGTCTCCTAATTTTGTGTGTTCTTTTCTCATTAAAGAACAATTGGAAAGCCAATGAGATAATGCAAGTTGGTTTAAAATAACAATAGGATTACAGATGATTTGACGAGTTCCAAGTGCTATGGAGAAACAGTTTTGCAAGTTTTTTCTATAATCCATTCAAATTTCACAACAATGATACATCAAAACAAGTCTATTATCACGTTCATGTTCAAAACGCCACATTGACTATCAGTATCAACCCAAGTTTTCAAAAGTGGTGCAGGTTCAAGTTCAACTGCCCCAACCAGGGCCCAGGCCATATGCATTCATGTAGTCAGCTGTGTGACCATGTGAATGACCATGGTGGTGGTGGTGGTCATGATTGACATTCATATTCTCTTTAGTTTCATCAGGAATTTTTTGGATTTGCTCTGGTATAGATTCTTCATCAACTTGCCTAACAGACTTTGGCAAAGAGGATACAAAACTAGAAATTCTCTCTGCTAGCTCATCTGCAGCATCTTCCTGCAATCACCAAATAATGTTATCACAAGCACCACAAAATGACATGTACTCAACAGAAAAAAATTGCACGGAATCAACTTTTATATTCAGAATAATTATGTTAAGGATTCTATGTTAGAAGTACCTTATATTAGAATAATACTATTCTGGAATACTAGGGCTAACCTGTATTGCCTAGTAATATAAAATGAGGGGTTAGAACTTAATCAATAACAAGTCATTCTATTCTCTTTTTCTTTTTCCCCCCTACGCGTTTCAACCAACAATATACTAGGAAGTGTTCCATATATAATGGAGAAATGGAAGGGATATTTTGCCTAAATTTCATGTTATGCAGTGAACAAGAGGAGGGATACTAGGAACAAGAACAATGACACTCAGGGACTTCTGTGTTCATGGTCTAGAGATAAGAAAGTTTTACTGGCCGCAAGCAGACTATATTTCGGGTCACGGCTGCTATCAATCTGAAAGAAGATAGATTTGATAAAAATAAGTGATGCAGATTGGTCCCTTCTCTGCTCCCTCTGCTGACTTCAGGAGAGGAAGTTACCACTGCTACATTCTCTAGATAAAATAAAAAGAATGAGGAACTGATCGATAAAGCAAAAGCAAAACCTTTAAACCGATGGCTCAGAAGACCAAAGGAACATTTAAGAAAACATGTCGGAAAGAAAGTAAATGATAGATTCCAATATCATATAAGGTTTTCAAATACTGATAAAATGGTCATTGACAAACACAAAACTCCCTATACCAATAATGATCTCTAACTGAAAAAAAGAAAGAAACAAGAAGACGAAGAAGCCTTACTCTGCACTTGTAATCCAGACCAAAGATTTCGGCTGAAAAGGTCCACAATAATACAGAAGCAGAGATCAAGCCCATATCCTTTTGTTTTTATCATCCTTAACCTATTTCTTCCATTAAAATGCAGCAAATATAGAGGTAAAATTACAACGTGTGCCCATGCCATCCAATTAGGAGGATATGATTAAAGATAAATAACCCTATGAAAAGACTTGGAACCTGAATGCAAACTCACTCATACAAACATATCACTATTTTAAATAGTTAAAAAAGCAACAAATGTGCCGCATAAAGTTATCATGTCAGTTCTCTTTGAAGCAAGAAGCAATGAAACTCTAATATTTTGGTATAGTTGAGAGGAATCTCTAATAGAGACTTCGATTGTTTAAAGTTTTCAACAATGATTCACCAAGCATCAATCACAGAAAATAACTCATTCACTAACAATTTGCAAACCTGCTTATAATCATGCACACATTAAAAATGAAAATACAAGAAACATTCGGAGGATAAAGGTTCTCACCTGAGGCCACCGCCCACTAGAGTGTGTTACAAGTTTTCCCCTTTGTAGTGCCTCAGCGACCTTAAGCCCTTCTTTGCTCCACTCTTTAGACCAACCACTGGACCAAATCACTTGCATCGGTAGCTTCCTAATAACATCTGACCTACCCCATTCTACCACATTGAAGCTAGAATTCAACTTCTTTAATGTGCTCACAAGAGCTTCCCTCCCATTTTTTCCTTTCAGAATTACTCTATGAGCATCCAAATCCATGCCACTGATCCCCTTTGAACAGCACAAGCCTATTAATCTTTTAAATGCCAGAGTTGACCCCAAGACAACCTCTCTGACTAGTGGAATCTCCAAAACCCACAAAGGTACAGCTGGTTTCGTACTAGTATCAACCAGACTCACGCTCCTAACAGATTCTGAGTTCTCCAAAATCCAATTTGACACCATTCCCAAACTAGAATCGTGCAAAACAAGGTGTACAGGGGCTAACCCCATTGTACTAATCACTTGACCTAAAATTCTTCCCATCTCTTCACCTCCCAAAGCAATAGATTTAACAACATTCTTTCCGCGATCAAAATGAGATTGGATCTCTTCATAAGGAATTTGCCCAGTTTCAATGACATTATCAAAAGCCCAGAAGATACCTTTTTCCTTAATGAGACCGTATACATCCAACAACTTCTCAAAAACCCCACTGCTTCTCTCTTCAACCACTTCCATTGTTTTGTCAGAGAAGCCATTTCCAGGCAAATCAAAAACAACCCCATGGACCCCTCTAGAACCCAGAAAGTCAATAACTTTCCTAAAAGAAAACGAACTTAGACCCAACCCATGCACGATCAGCACCTTCTCAGTCACAGAAGGTTTGTTACCGCTCTCCAGAGCAAAAATCTCAGTGTGTTTTTGGTTCTTGGCAATCTGGACCTTGATAATACGTCCCCTAGAGTAGTGCTGACGAAGAGGAGCAGAAAGGGAGAGAAAGAAGGACTTGGGGTCTTGAGAAGATGAGGTGAGAGAGGAGAGAGTGACGGTTAAGAGAGTGATGAAAGACACCAAAAGTGTGAAGTAAAACCAGAAAATGAATGGGTTCTTCTTTTGTGTCTCTGAGACTTCAGGTGGTAAAGTTGGTTTCTTTAGTGTAGATTGAGGTTCTGGCTCTTCAGTGATGACTGCCATGCCGCTTTCCGCAAAATTCAATAGAGTACAGTTGAAATGAAGAAGAAAATGTAACTAGCTGATGATAATGAAATGAGACGAGAGTAAAGCACTTTTTTTTATATTATTTTTATATTAAAATAATAACTTCGTAAAAAAAACAAGCACAAAACCTTATCTCCTGTTCGGTTTTGAGTTTGTGTTTGCCTCTCCCTCACTATGTCTATGCCCTCAAGCGCATCACCTCTGATGCGTCCACTCTCTCTGTCAGCGTCTCTAATAGAGTCCTCCGCCTCATGTTACTCTCGTCTTCTCTCTTTCTCACTCTATGGCTGTCGTTTACCAAATTTAAGAGTCAGCCCCAAGTTTTATGTCAATTCTCCAAGAAGCCATCTTTTTATTAGAAGCTGTAGTTCTATATCCGCCAAACCATCTTCCCAACTTCGTAGAAATCTCACGGCCAGCTCGGAACCAGACGAGAAGCTTCGTGCTTTGCGTGAGCTCTTCTCCAGGCCTGGAATTGGCATCGACGCCTATATCGTGCCCTCTCAGGATTCTCACCAGGTTCAGTTCTTGAGTTTTATGCATGATACTGACGGTCTTTTACTTTGTTCTTTTGATGTTCTATGTTTTCTTCAGCTTGAGCTCCACTGGGTTTTGATGATCTATATTGGTTATCCCATATAGCATTTCTGATATGGTTTATGTTTTCTTATGCTTGACCTCCACCGGGTTTTGATGGTCTGTATTGGTTATTCCGTGTAGCGTTTCTGATGTGGTTTATGAACTTTTGGAAGTTCAAATTGCTCTAATGTTGCTTGAACAAAATGGACAGCTCGCCATTTTGGTGTTTTTAACTCAGAGCATGGAAAAGGGTTTGGAGTCTGCAAATAGTCTGACTCTGACCCAACATTATACTACTAACAAAATTTCATTTCCTTTAACCATTTATCATGAATCTCTTCTTTGTGGCTTCAGAGTGAATTTATTGCTGAATGCTATATGCGAAGGGCATACATTTCGGGCTTTACTGGCAGTGCTGGAACTGCTGTTGTCACAAAGGATAAAGCAGCTCTCTGGACAGATGGTCGATATTTTCTCCAGGTTGGGAAAGAAAATGCTGCAAGTTCATTATTTCATGCTTTAGTCAAGAGCGTAGTTCCTGCATTGTCAAATGTATTTAGCAGGATCAAAGTTTTTTTAACTTTTATTTGAATTGTAATTTGTAAGGGAGTTTAAGGTTTGACACCATAAAATTGGAGGTAAAAGATGGAAGTCATTTATCTTTTCTCATGTGCTTAGGCTGAAAAGCAGTTGAATTCTAATTGGAATCTCATGCGAGCTGGCAACACTGGAGTTCCTACAACAAGTGAATGGCTAAATGATGTTTTACCTCCTGGAGCCAAAGTTGGCATCGATCCTGTGAGAAAATTCTAGATTCCTTAAGTTGAATGAACCTTAATTCTTGTTGGTCTACTGATGTAGAGAAGATTTTTGTGTCTTTATTGGTGACCTTGATTAGCTTAGCACATTTAACATTTGTACATGTATCAGTACTAATTTTTGCAAACATGCACCAAAATTTTCATTCATTCAATCTTGATGTTTTCTCAGAAGCTTCATCCCTGTGTTTTTCTTCAAAATTTGCAGTTTAAGTCTCTTTCCTTTTACATCTTCAGTTCATCGAATTTTTAGTTTTTCTCTTTTCCAATCTGTGCTACTTTGATTCATTTTGTTTTCCTGTTTTCTTTTTGTTTTTCTGTTTTAGTGTTATTATCCCTATGTCTTGAAGCATCAGTTTCATGTGAGCTTGTACTTGATCATTTTTCAACTTCACGTTGCCTGATGCCACTTTGTCTCTGACATATGAAGGGAGCAGTTCCTTTTTTCTTTTGATGCGGCTGAAGAGTTGAAGGAATCTATAGCCAAGAACAATTTGGAGTTGGTTTACTTGTACAATCCAAATCTTGTGGATGAGATATGGAAGAAATCCAGGCCAAAGCCTCCAAACAATCCAAGTAGGGTTCATAGCCTAAAGTATGCAGGCCTAGACGCAGCATCAAAATTGTCTTCACTGAAGTCTGAGCTTCTTGATGCTGGTTCATCTGCAATTGTTATCTCTACGCTTGATGAAATTGCCTGGCTGCTGAACTTGGTAATACTAGACTGATTACTTGAATTTTGATTGGACTTTTTAATAAATTTTAATAGCACTTCTCTAATCTGGATTTTTACTTCATATTCCCAGTTGGAGAATCTAACTTGCAAGCAATTCAAAATTACTTTCTTACTTCTTATTAGCAAACTTGATATATATGTTTCTGGTGTAGAGAGGGGGTGATGTTCCACATTCACCTGTTATTTATGCATATCTTATTGTCGAGATCAATGGAGCAAAACTTTTTGTTGATAACTCGAAAATCCCACCCGAAGTGTTCAATCATTTGAAGAATGCTGGTGTTGAGTTAAGACGATATGATGCAATCCTTTCTGAGATAGAAAGGTAAGTTTCATATAGCCTTATGGTTTATCACTGGCTAAATTCTTTGTAAAACTGTTGTGTACCATTACGATGAAAATATGCCTTCCTATATTAAATGTTCTGAATACACTTTCTTGTTAACATATATAAACCAGTGTGTGAACTTGACAAACATTTTACACATCCTATATACTTTTTGAGACATTCTTTTTCTTTCAGTTTGGCTGCAGAAGGAGCTGAACTTTGGTTGGACACATCATCTGTTAATGCTGCTATAGTCAATACCTACAAATCTGCTTGCAGTAAACATCTAGAGAACCTTGGAAGTAACAGTGTGGGAAAGACTAATGGTTCTAACAAATTCGATGGTAAATCATGGGGACCTACTGGTGTCTTTAAACCATCACCTGTCTCTCTGGCAAAAGCAGTGAAAAACTCTTCCGAGCTAGAAGGCATGCGCAATTGTCACTTGAGGTAATTACCTCTTTTCCTCGGAACATGATCTTGTTGTAACTTGCAATAATTGCAAGGTGCCCTTGACCTTAGAATTTGTGCAATAAATTGTTGCCGCTAATATATGATCATTTTAGTTCATAGTATCTAAATGTTGTAGGAAATTTTCTGATTTCTAACATCTATTTCTAGATCTCCTTTCATCCTCTTTCATAATCTTTATCACTTGTTGTTCTAAAGAGAAAGGTGCTTGGAAATCTTTCGTTAGGGTTTAACTGGTTGAATATCTTATGCTGTGGGGGAGCTTGACTGTAAGAAATCATGTAAAGCTATCTCTGAGTGTCCTGTTGTGAATGACAACAGTTCTTCCATGAGGTTTATGAGAAAAGTAAGCAAGCAAAAGATAATGGTCCACATAGACATGCAAGTTTTTTTTTTGTTTTCTTTTTAAGTTATAAAGTTTTCTGGCTTTGGCTACTTGTGTGGAGACTATCTTAAAAATGTCCCACGTGTGAACTAAATGTTGATGTATCCTAAGAACTCTCTGTTAGAATCCCACAAACAATTAAAGGAAATATGTATATTGCTATAGATTTCCGTATAGGAATACAGATGATAACTG